>PVJD01005214.1:0-119575 GCA_004026545.1 Mormoops blainvillei
CTCATTCAAAAATGAAGAATTTCAAGGGAGTGACAACAGGTCACTGAGCTAAGCGTAGGACCCTGCCTCTAGGGACCGGGTCAGAGAAGCTGAGGGAAATGGGCCACGGACAGGGCACAACCAGCCCCACAGTGGTCCCGATGAACCTCATTTTGCCATGTCTCTCCAAATGACTTCTCCAGAAAGGCTGCCACGTATTATCTTACCCTCCTTTGAAAAAACGAAGACTGGAAAAATCCCTGCCCGAAGACTTCAAAATTCCACATTAAAAGGAGGCCTGCACTTGAGCGAGTCTGTCTTCTGGACAGTCTGAGTTTGCAGGAGGCCACGTGAGTGGCAGACACTCTGTCTGTGGGAACGAGCTCTCGCCTGGCATTTGGAAACTAAATGGGCCCAGATCCTGGGTCGAGGAGCCCCAATTACCGCAGAGTGAGCGAGGGTCCTGATTAAAACCTGCAGTCTGAGGTTCCTGGATCGCAGAGAATAAACACACCCAGACCCAGTACAGGCTGATTGGATTCTGCTGATGGGGGGAAACGAGTCTATCTGAAATTACCTGTGCCCAGGGCCTTCCTGACCTGGAGCTCAGAGGGGTCTGAGGTTTGGCTCTCTGAGGTTCAAAAACCCATCTCTGGGAAACTCTGAAACAATGGAAAGCTGTATTTGGGCAGCCAAAAAGCTTTGGGGAACACAGCTCCAAGTATTCATGAGAGGAATGGAAACAATTAGACTGATTCCAGGGACGAGTTCTGGGTTCCTATTCTCCTCTCTCTCCCCCCATTCAGCTTCCTTCTCTACTTCTCTTCCCCTTACCCAAATCACAGCTCACCCACAAGCCTCGGCAGACACAGCAGAAGGGAAAGGGCACGGTCTGGTTGACTATGACCCCAAGGCTTTTTTTCACGATGAGTCCAGTTTTTAAGTGCACAGGTCTCCTCAAATTCAGTTTCCCTTTTCCTATTAGCAATAGGACGCTGCCATCCTTCTGGCAGGATCTCAGCACCTCTGACACACAGACAGAACCCTGAAACACTTGTGCTACAGTCCCTTTACAGAGAAGGGACCTGAGGCGGTGTCAGATTTTCCCCAACCAGCTTACACAGCAATTTCTAACCAACCGGCGTGAAGCCGGTTTGCAATTAAAGTTGTAAGGGACGAAACAAATGTTTTGCTTTTGCCCCACACTTGACCAGAACCAACTTTGGGAGGAAGTGACCAGATTTGTTAGAATAGGGGTAACAATGGTGATGTCACTGTGTTGTACGTCACCTAGAGGGATGGAAACTGCTGCTCCAACCTCCGCAGGGCACTCCCTGGGGCAGGGAACGGGGAGGGGAGAGGACACAGGGGACACACCTCTCAGCTGACGGCAGCTATGATCAGACTATGTTCTGTGGTCAGGCCTACAGATTCTGGCCATCACAGTAGTACTGGTTACACGGGTATCTGAAAAGTTGCAAAAGGCTTCCTTTTATCCTTTCTTTAACCATCAGCAACCTGAGACCCTCTGGATAGACAAGAACTGTTCAGAGTAGAGAAGCACTCACTTTCTAGAAATGATTTCATTTTGAACTCAGCTCCAGGTCCAGCCCAGCCAGTGGCCTGGGCCTTCTGATCCTTCCGCAGGCAAAGATATTCTTTGGATCCTTCCCTACTTTCTGCTCATTTGCTACCCACCCCCCACCCTCACCCCCACCCCAGCCCACGGGCATTAGTCAGTGCTCTGGTGCAAACATGTGTCTGCCGCAAATATTTCATCACCAGGTACTAATGCACCAGGCTAGAGGTGAAGATAGCAATGCCAAGTTACTGTTTTCACTGGTGCTGCTGAAACTCAACTTTGCAGATAATCTGTGAGCCTCAGAATAGTGATATTGACATACACTGGGTACTCGCATGTGATAAAACTGCAACAACAAAAACTGCAAAGTTTCCAAGAATAACTAAAGCTCAGCTGGTCGGTCCTAACTGATTACAATAAGGATACACTAAGGACTGTGTGTGCCTAAGGCAGTGGTGAGACCACGGATATGTGAGCAGTTTATGACAGAGTTTCCACCCTCCGCATGCTAATGGCCTCAGTGGGGAAGCCCAGAAAGGCACATGGAAAAGAGCTTAAAGAACTGGGCATAACACTCAGTCCCCGTCAATATCAAGTCTAAAATCACTGCACAGGAGAGACCTGAAGGGCTGCCACTAGCAGGCAACTACAGAACCAACAGAGTTAGAGTAATTCCTGTCTCAGAAATGCATGGAAGAGCCCTTGTGCTTCACGGTGTGGACTTTCGGGTGTTTAATAAAAACAGTACTGGTCTTGGGTAGGTCACACACACCAGCTATGAGACCTGTCTGCGCTCCAGATTGTGCTTGGTGAGGCCGGGCGTAGGCAATCCTTGCCCTCTGACTCAACTGCCCTTTGTTCAGGGTGTCATCATGGTCATCACAGGCCTGTCTGCCCTGGAGACAAAAACCTTCCTGTGGGCAAGGGAGCTGGGACTGTCTCCTGTCCCTCGTGTTGTAGCCTTACTTCCCACTACAGCCCCCTGCCCCGAGTGCTCAGTGAGTGGGCGCTGCCCGAGAGAACAAAAGCTAGGAATAAGAAGGGGAGTTCTCGATCAACATAATTAAAAACCACTGATGTTAAAGGCAACCCAGAGACCCCCTAGAGCAGTCACACCCCAACACTTCCCCAAGAAGGAAACATGGGCTCCGAGGGGTCAAAGGACTGGCCAAAGGTCACTTAGCCAGCTGGTGGCAGAGCCAGGACGTGCCTCTGAGTCCTGGCTACTAACCTCGCCATGGAGCAGTCATCAAAATTCCCACTTAGATTTCTGGGCAGTGTAAAAGCGGGTGGCTTTGCTAGATCGTGAATCATCAAGTAAGTATGTCCCAAGTCCAAAAGCCCAGGGGATTATTTTGCACTGAGTGCCAGTGGGGGAGTTGGAATTCAGTGTTCTAAGTTGGGAGGTGACCCACAATGTGATGGGGATCCAACATGTTGCTCTCAGGTCTTCCTTGGGCAGTTTAACCACCAGTGCAAGTAATTCAGAAAATCCACCACTTAGGGAAACAACATATTTTGATGAAAAAATACCAAGAGGCTTCGTGTCGGGACTCAGGAAGGAGGCTGGCATACCTTTCAAAGGACTGCCCCGGTTATGCCAGAGTCCGCTGTACTGCCAAAGGATCGCTTTCCCAGCCTAAAATTCTGAAGCCAGAGTGCCTCAGCCAAACTGACAGCGAAGGCTCCAGCACTTGGGGACAACATCTTGTCAGCCCCACAGAGGAACAGGAAGAGTAATGGAGCAGGGAACACCCCAGAACCCAGGAGCATGCGGCAGGGGCAGGGCAGGGCAATGAAAAGCTCTGCAGCCGGGGTCTGGTCGACAGGAAGCTGTGGTTGAAGCCTGCTTTCCCTCACTCCTGCTGACTGTAGGTGGTCCCTGCGCAGCCAGGTGGCAAAGGTCAGAGTCTGTCCTCAGCAAGGCTCCTCTGGACTTTCTTCTGACCTTATTATATATATAGGGGCGGTCCAACCAGGGCCTAAGGCTAGTGTCTAAGAGACAGAAGAGAAGAAAGCTAGGCTTGGGACAGGTCCATGCCAAGGGTGGGCTGTGGGCAAGAAGGGAAGGGAGTGGCCAGCACACCCTAAGCAGCTGCCATGCTGTCACCTTCGGGAAGTCGCTAAGAGGCAGCCCTAGAACTGGCCAGACCTAGGTGTCAATTCCCTCACTTGTGACCGGTGGTAAGTTATTTAACCTTTCCGAGCCTCAGTTTTTGTCATCTAGAAAAGAAGACACCGCCCTTCTTAGAGAGCAAGTGCATTCAGGTGAGTTAATGGGTGTATTTAGGCTAGTACCTGGAACATACCAATCCCTTAATACATTACTGAATTTTATTTCCATTCTTAACACACATCTTATTCCCTGAGATCTACTGACAGAGTGAGATGCGATTTATGTCCGCCTCCCTCAAGTACATGCACAGGTGACCTAAACAGGAATTAGTCATAGCTTTGGAAGGCACTGATGGTTTTGAGGAAGGAACAAATTTTCCTTCTTAAGTACGTCAGGCTTGAGCTAACATTCAAATATTTTGTATTTCCGGAGTAATCCATATCAGAAGACGGGTCCTAGAAATGTACTCAGTAGCTGAAGCAATCCAGCTGCTGATGAAAAATGGCCCCTGGATGATCCCCAAGTTGGAAGGCCACGGGACACTTCAACTTCCCACAGATGCGGAGATTTACGTCAACAGGGCACCTTAATGGACCTGCCTCACTCACGCAGAATCCTGTCTCCAGAGCAGAGTAGAACCTGGAAGCCCAAGCAGTCAATTTTGGTGGACTGCGCTGAAGGCCTCTTCCATTCACTCAACTTTACCTTCATCCAGTACTCACTCCGCGAGCACCGTGGGCCCACACGAGCGTTGCTGAGGAATTCTCCCAGAGCCTACCGACTACCTTTACCTCCCCTGGCTAAGCCCCGCTCGCTGCCTCCCATCACTGGAGGACACCTCAGTTCTTTTAATAAGCAGCGCATGCAGCTTTACCAGCCGCTCCCATACGGTTTTTATCTTTCTTTCTGCTATGTTTGCTAAAATCTTCTGTGAAGTTTTACACTGCACTATTTAAAGATGTTTTTGCCCTGGGTTAAGTCTCCGCGAGGAGAGAGGGAACGTCGCCTGTCTGCCATGTCACAGAAGTCTACCCTTCGGAAATGCTTCTGGACAAATTATAGATGGCAATGCCCTGGGAGTTTAAAGGCAAAGGAGGAACATTAATTAACTGGTTTAAAAAAAAACATAAACAAAAACAGAGAGGTTTAAGCAGGAGGATAAGGGTAGAGTTTGAAGGTCAACTCCCCTTTACTGATCCAAAGAACATTAAAACTTACTAGGGGTGCTATTTCTTTCTCCAGAAGCATGGCTATGAATTGAGGGTATGTTTCATTGGGATGCTTTCGGGTATGAGATAACAAAAAGCAACAAAAAGTGGCTTAACCAATAAGGGGTATTATTATCTCATAAGAAGTCATTCCAGAGTGGTTTCAGGGTTGGTCAGTCATGTGACTCGACACTGTTATCAAGGACTCAAGTTATTTCCTTTTTCCCCTTCAGTCTGCAACAGGATGGTATGATTTTTCCTGCACCATCAATAGGCGGCAGTTACCACAGCTCCAGACATTGCCACATGACATCCAGAAGTCTGAAAAGGAGACGACTCCAAAGTTGGGTCATCCCTTCGTGAGAGGAAAATCCTTCCAGAAGCCCCAGCCAGAAGACTTCCCTCAGTGGCCCAAACTGGGTCACAGGCTCATCCCTAAATCACAAGGGGACTAGAACCACAACTGTTAGGAAAGTCAGGACTTGCCTCTGGACCAGCAGCGGAGCCCAGATTCCTGAGGCATGTGGCCTCTGATCCCTAAACGGAGCCCCAGCCCCGCTAGCAAGAACCAAGGGTGAGGTGGGGGTTCTGACATCGGTTTGGGAGACAATCCAACAATGTCTACAGCAGTTCATGGTCCTCCAGGGCTCCTAACAATGTAAAGTACACATCAGGCTTGAAAGACATGCAGGAGCCGTCTCAATAGTGCAGAACTGATGTCAAACCCCTTTCTCATCATGCCCCTGATGAAAACACATTTGAGTTAACAATTTGCAATACATGGACCCTGTTTGGAACCAACTTATATTTTTGAGGCAAACAGGTAAATTTGAATGTGGTCTAGGCACTAGGTCACACTAAGGAATTATTTTAACTTTGGGATAGTTAAAAGATTTTACGTTAACATGTAGGCAAATCATTATTTCTTAAAGGACACAGGCTGGTGTATTTAGCGGTAAAAATGTCATGATGTTTGGAGCTTGCTTTAACCTATTTCAGCCACCCTCCCCCCCACCCCCAAAAGTCACAGAACCTATGACATAGATGAAGAGAATTGGATGAAGAGAATGTCCAAATGGTGGTAATTGTTGAATATAGGTGATAGGTACATAGTGGTCTCCACGTTTTTAATGTTTGAAAAATTTTCATAACAAAAGTCTAAAACGTATGTAGTAAGTAAGGCATGACATCCCTGACCGCGCCTCAAAAAGCCTGCTGTGCCTTCACGCTGTCCCTCTCCTCCCTGAGGCCTTTTGTACATTTTCCTCCTTCTTTCTGGAACAGTTTCCCATACTTTTGCATTATTGGCTCCTTACATTCAGGCCTCTGTGCAGGTGTAACCTTCTCACATTGGCCTAACCTTCCCTACAGCCCTTCTGTCCTTATCAGTCCGGTTGATGTTCTACATTCTTATCATTACCTGAAGTTACCGTCTTATTCACTCGTCATTATCTATTTCTTCCATCTAGAACAATCTCCTTGAGAAGAGTGACCTAGTATGTCTTGTATAATCTTTCCTTGGTGCCAGGTCAGCACCAGGCACAGAGAAGGCGCTCAAATATTTGAATGAGTAAACTGAATTTTCCCTCTTATTAAAAGCCCTTACGAGCACCAAACAGAATGATTGCCATGCAATGGGCACTTTACAGATTTTCTTATTTAATCCTCACGATAGTCCTACGGGGGCAGGTATTACTGTGCTATGACTGAAATCCAAGGCTTATTTAACCTAGACCCCTAATGTGACACACACCTGACAGACAGGCTTTCAGTCCATTCCTCAGCTGGTAACAGACATCACCAATAGATGCCCAAATTCTCTTCGCTGAGCCTGCCCTCAACACAGCGCTCCAGGCAGCTCCTATCATTTGATAAGGTTTGGTTGACGAGGTGATATCTACTTGCCGTTCCCATACTAGGTCCTGCTACTAACAGGCAGGTGCCAGTGTGACAAAGTTACCCTTCCAATTGTTCTTTCTGACGTCCATTTTTGCCTCTTCAGGAAACGCAAAGCCTAAGTCTCCAAATAATGCTCGGCCCTGCCGCACGACATTGCCAGACCACTGGGTCAGACTCCAGAAGGTTATTCAATAGCACGGCCCAGCTGCCAAAGCCTCTTGAGGCTTGGCATGCAAGGCAGGGCTCCCCTGCGGGGACCGCTGGCTGTCCCTGTCACAGATCAGAATTTCCAGCTCTGCTACTCTTCAGCTCCCCACACCCTTCTGCCAAGAAGGCACAAGGAGGCGCAAAGACCAAAAGCCGGAGTCAGGAGGCCGAAGTCCAGTCCAGGCTCTGCCTCTACCGGTGTGCCCGCGGGCAGGCTGCTTCGCCCCACACCCCCGGCTCGCACCCCACACCTGAAAAGGGCAGTACTTAGGCCACTTGTAGAGTCCGTTCTGGCTCTAACCTCAGATTCAAGGTCCATTTTCAGAGCTTTTCTACTATGTACACAACCCCTGACACACAGAAAGTCTCCTATCGGTGTTTACAGGGGGATGGGGAAAGACAACCAGTATGGAAACAAAGCAGCCTCCTAAGTGGACCATTAGTGGGCTCCAGAAAAGGAAGGTCTGGCCATGCTGGAGAGTTCAAGGTTCCAAGACAGGCTAGGAGTTTATAGACCTTCCAGTGTGTTCTTCCCCTCTCTGATAATGAGATAAAAATCAATGCATCCAAAGCCTGCTGTTTACTGGCTAGGTGACCTTAGGCAAGTTAAACTCCCAGTGCCCTAGTATCTTCATTTATAAGATGCAGATAATTACAGTACTCACAGTATAGTGTTGTTGGGATAATTACATCATGCCTGTAAAGGACTTAGAACAGTGCATGACACATAGTAAGTGCCTAAAAGTTGGCTATTACTATTCTTACTACTAATACTAGTCTTTGAATTACCCAACCCAGAAGGGAGGGGATTCTGTTGCCTTGTCAGATGCTGGATAAATGTTATTAAGTGAGTGAGTGAATGAATGAATGAGTGAGTGAGTGAGATAAAGCCAAACTTCCTTCCTTCCACATCTTCCTCTTCTCTCGATACTATCTGATTGATGGGTTAGAATGGTTTTCTCCAAAACTAGATTTATATGGAGGGTAACTAGGTCTGCATGGTGGTGAATATTCTGCATTGCAGAATATTCTTTCTTAAAATTCTTTAAGTAAGAATTTCTTACTTAAAGCAAGAAAAATATTGATTTTTAAGTTGATTATGAAAACCTAAGTGTGCATTTTTTTAAACCTTAAAGCACCCTCTTAAAAAAGCTACCCAAAGAGATACAGTCAAAGTAGGTACATTTAAAGGGAATACAAAAAAATGTGCAGATAATCTAAAGGCAGAATAAGGGGGTGAAAAGCGGGGGGGGGCGGGGGGGAGGAACAGAAACAAAACATCAAATGGTAGACCCTAAATCCAAATCCACCATTAATTATATTAAATGTAAATAACCTACACACGCCAGCTAAGACAGAGATTGTGAGGCTAGATAAAAACCAAAATGCAACTACGTGCTGCTTACCAGAAATTCACTTGGTATATGATACAAGCCAGTTAAAATGAAATGTATGGAAAAACAGATTACACAAACATGTATCAAAAGAAAGCTGAAGTGGATTTCAAACAGACTTCATAGCAAAGGCAATTATTAGAGGTAATGAGGGTCTGTGACAACACCAGCTTTTCTATAAGCATCAGAAGAGGTGATGTTGCTAGTGGAACACAGAGCGGGAGCCCCTCAGGGAGAGTCTCTGCTCCCCACCAGGACCCTTCCCCCGCCCCTGCAGCAACACGAGAGGCGCTGCCTGGCTCTCACTGCCAGTCCTCAGGCACCTGCGGGTGTTAGCTTCACTTACCCCCAACTCCCTTCTAATCTCAGTTAGCTTTGGAGGGAAAGCAACCCCAAACGCGGCAGGAGTCAGTGACCTGGTCGAAAAAGCCACTGCAGGCCAGGATGATAGCCCCGTTCCTTGGGGTACATTCTCAACTCTGTAGCATCATACTACACATGGGGCTCTGCGTCCTGCTGTTAAAGATTTGGGGCAAAAATTTCCTCACTTCTACTCCTCCCGCTCTCCCAGATATATTTCTCCCAAGAGAAACTATAACACAAACAAACAGACAAACAAACTTTGAAAACCAAACAGCCTCGCCCAGGAGAAAGGGTTCTGGCTTGTGCTGCCTGCTTCTGTGACCTTGGCGGGCTCTGGTTTAAACAGCCCCCGGTGGAGTATGTGTATGGTTAGCGTTGCTCCGTCTGCCGGCTGGCCTCCCAGACCCAGCTCCTCGCAGTCTGTTTCACACCTCCAACCCGCCTGCGCTCTCGAATGTGTCATCTTGTACAGTGTGTGAAAATATGGAGATTAAGGTGGCCTCAGCCGCTCTGGACAACTGTGATTCTGCCCAGTCCCGGAATAAAGACTTGATTCGTGCCTGGACTGGTCCTGCTGCCCGGGTTGCACGCAGGCTGGACCAACAGCTCAGAGACAGAAGTCAGACAGATGGAAGTAACACGTGGGTCAGACAGGCTGGCAGGAGGCCCACCCAGGGCCCTCCTTCTGGAAAGGCACTGGCCTCGGCAGTCGGGCAATCTTCCTTCTTCCCGGGCCTGCAGTTTCATGAGTGATGAAATCTGTTATCAGGGGAGAAACTGCTTTTTGACTGTGAGAAGTCCTGCAATGACAGTCTCCATCCGCAACATCGGGCGGAGGGATGCGGGCTTCGGCTTGCAGCTCACGTGCTGGGCCACCTGGTGCTTCACCTCCGCGGCAGGCCTCCGCAGCTTCCTCTGCTCTCCTGCCGGTGGGGTGACGATTCAATGAAACAACGTGCGCCACGTTCCCGCCCGCACACAGTGACTGCTGAATAAACAGCTCCTCTGATCATCGCAAAAGGATCATTCATTCCTCCCGGGGAGAAGCCACCCCTTTTGTGTCCTCCACGATGCAGCCACGGGGCAGGCGGTCAGGGAACCCTTACTGGCTCGACACTGGCACTCCCTTACTGGCTCGACATGTGCACTATCTGGATCTAGTTAGCTGTAGGTACTTCAAAAGGAACGTTGAATAACACCTCTCCTTGTCTGGTTTAGTTCTGAAATAAAAAGCAAATTAGCCACCAAGCCATCCAGGATTCTGAAAACATGTGGTCTCTAATACTGTCACACCTTCCATCTGCATCTGCAGCTGATTAAAAACAAGGATCTGTGAGATGAACTTGTCTAATATTTGACAACACGCAGCTTAGATCAAATGGCCTCACTAAAACTTGAGGCATGCCACGGTGGCTCTGAGTTGGAGACAGGTTGGAAGAAAAGAGGAGTGATATTCGATTCATGTGGCATAATTTAAGATATTAAATTTCTGTTTTACTGACAGAAATAAGCCCAATCCCCAGCTATTCAGGACCTAAATAACTCTCTCCCTATAATCGGAATATTTAAGAGGCATTCCAAAGAAGTGCTTTTCTTCCAGAGAGAAAAGGTTACATTAGAACAAATATACACTGAAGTCAGTAACTATCATAATAATTGCTTTAATAGTCACAACAAAAAGATACTTGTGAGCTTCTTGTTCTCCTTAATGGTCTGTTGAAACTCTCTTCCCATAAAAAAGTTATCCTTGCCCCGCCTAATGTGGCAGATGTGCTTCTCTATAGGACTGGTTTTTCCATTCTCCTTTTTCCTCTGGATCTACCAGACCACCCCCACCCCCAGCATCTTGTCTCCACAGCAACAGCTCTTTCCTCTTCTATCCACAGCCCACTTATGGTTCTCAGGCCCTAAGTGCTCCCAGTCTGCCTTCCCAGCATGGGTAAAGCATGTGGTCACTGCACTCCAATGACTGATTCGACGGTGGGCACGTGGCCGAGGTCAGGCCAATCAGAGCCAAGGAGAATCAAATCAGGATTTATGTCTGAGCTGTCCTGGAAGCTGACTTGCCCCCTTTTGCTATTAGGCTTGAAAGCCGAGGTGGCTGCAGGCAGTTTATAATCATAAGAGAGAAGCTTCTGGAGAAGGTAGCCAACCCAGAGGAGCAAGGAGATAAGAGAAAACAGGTCCCAAAGACACCACTGAACCCTTGAATCAAAGCACCCCTGATGCCAACCCTACTTCTGAACTTTTAAATGCACCCCTTTGCTTTAATCGATTTGAAATATGTCTGTAATCTGAAAAGCGTCCTGATACAGAAATTTTTAAAAGAAGTGCACTCATCAGTACCAACTTTACGGCTTCTCAGCTTCAGCTGGATCACTTGGAATGTGAGAACAATGCACGGGATTGCCAGGATCCCTTCTCATCGGCCTGTCCTGCAGAAGGAGGGCAGGACTGGCCATTTCTGACTAAGTGGCTGCTGAGGCCGTACCACAGGGTATTCAGCAACATGGGCTTCGAGTCGGTGGGCCTGGGTTCAAACCCCTAGCTCACCTTTCACCAGCTGTGTGATGCTGAGTAAGAAGTTTAATCTCTCTGGGCCAGGGTTTCCTTATCAGCAAAATGGGAATAATCTGAGTATTACCAGAAATGGTCGTTTTAAGAATGATATAAGGTAAAGTTTGTAAAGTGTTTAACAATGTACCTGGTATGCAGTAAAGACCTGATTGTTTAGCTATAATAGCTGTGGGGTCAAACGAGAAAGCATGTGAAAGTGCTCTGTGAAAACCACACGGTGCCGGACCCATAGCAGAGATCACTGTTCTCACCTCTTACACCTAAACTGGTCATGATTATAATGTCAAAGTGTGTGGTCAAGACAGTAAACTCAATGAAATGAATTCAACCCGTAAACTATACCTGACCCGGCAAAGAGAGTCAGTTAGTTGTCAATGGGGTACGGGCGTACAGACTCCGTAACTGTCATTTTGTCAACGGTTTAGCACACTCCCCAAGAAATAGATCAGGGCTGTCCATGGAAAATGCTATCAATAGTGACCTAGCAAATGTTCCTCTGGAGGCCTGGAACTGTTCCCAAGCCATGAACAGTCAGGCCCCTTCTGAACTTTTCCAGGTCTACATCTGCAAAAGTGCAAGTTAAGATCCCCTTCCTGATTTTTCAATTCTCTTTTAACAGCTTCACAGGCAGGATGAAAATGTGCTGCTTTATGAATGAGAAATTTCAGTTGCTGGACTTGGCGGCAGAGGTTTCCAAGAAACCCAGCCGCGAGGAGTGCTGCCTTACGGGGGACCCCTCCTATTTTCCACTGGCACGTCCCATAAAATGAGGGGGTGCTGGGGTTTCCAACAGACTGCTCGCAGGAAAGAGACGGCCATGGTAAAGCCAGAGAGAGATTCCTTCCAGGTGTTGGAGAAAAAGTCCCCCCGCCCCCCAGAATCCATGAAGGGACGTGGGTTCTTTTTTAGTTTGGAAGCTTTAGAAAACACACAGAACAAGCTTAAGAAGTGCTCTCCACAAACATACAAAAGGGTCACGTCAAATAAACCTGAGTATTGCTTAACGTGGAAAAAATTAAACCTTGAAAATCGGGTCCATAAAATGTAAGGAGTCTTGGAAAAACAACCCCATTTGATTTTGCAGTCCTCGTTCAGGAAAATAGATAGATTGTTCTCTTACTCTCTTTTCTAACTGCTGCCTGTATACCAGCCGTGTGTGTTTTGGACCCTTTCCCATCCTACCATGATTTCCTGTCTAAGTCTGGGTCCCATGGTAACTGGAGAAATTTGGCGTGCTGGCCCCATACGCAATGACTAGCCACGTGAGGGATGCCAAGGGGGTATCTTCTTCCATAACAACCACATCTCTCTTCTGGTTCTGTGGCAGGTTACTCTCTTGCTCATAAACTCTTACTAATAAAGTCTTCAGTTTACAAATCATCTCTCCACCCAGCCCCTCGTACCCACCTCACAGGAAAATGAAAGTCTCGTTCAGAGTCATAAGACCCAAGTGGTATTCCAAATTCTACTGTGCAGGGTAGAGGGGCTGCAAGGTTGCTGGGATAAAAACCAATGGTCTCGCCACTAGCAAATATGTGAAGTCGCTGAGTAAGTACAAAATCTCATTTATGGGATGGACAGATGTTGTCCTTGGGAATGTAGGTCCCTGAGTGTCCCAATGACACACTGATGTGAGTCACATGTTTTTGATGTCTGAGAGCTAATTTCTATTTACCTTTGAGATCTCACCCCAAATGCCATGACCTCCAGGACCGTGATAACCCTTTGCCCCTAACCTGGTTTAGGGGCCACGGTTATGTTAGCACATAACAGGCTGCATTACAAATGCCTCTTTAATTCTTGCTCCCCAAAGCAGAGACCGTAACTTTGCACCTGTATTCGGACACAGCACTCGACATCGAGTCGGTGTTCTGGAAATATGTGCAGCCTGGTCTGTGGGCAGGCCTAGGCCTGGACCACATCACAAATTCAGGGAATCGGCCTTCATCGCCTCTCTTTGCCTCCTGTTCCTTCCCTGCCACCCACCACCCATGGAGTTCTACTTTCCCCTTCATGAAGACCCACCCTCAGGAAAGGACACGATGAAGACCATTCAGATTAGAGTCAAAGTGATTCCTCATTCCAGTGTGCCCCCCCCCATAATTGCCTCACCCCCCAATGCAGGGTGCTTATGCTCCCCCCTGCCCTGACCTAAGGCATTAAATTATAATCATAGAACTTTAGGCAATCAGAGTGGAGGGCTGTCATTGTTTGTTGTTGTTGTTTTGGGAAGTGGAAGAGTTGGCTCCTCCCACTGCTTCTGAAACCTCACAACCTGCCTCCCAGCACTTCAGCAAACCCGGTGGCCAGGGAACCCCCTCCCCAGGGGAGCGAGCCAGGCAGCCAGCTCTCCAGCAAGGCTTCTGTTGATTTTGCTAATAGAGCAAACAGACCCTCTTTGAAAGAGAGGCAAAAGCAGCAGAACTCTGCTTTCCTGCCCATTTCCTCTGCCTTATTAAGCAAGAAGAACTGGTTTCAGTAAGAAACCCTGAAAGCCATGGCTGGAACAATCTCAGAAGTGTGTTCAGGGGTCCCGGGGCATGGGGGCATGGGAGACACAGGAACCACGGTTAGCAGCGAGGGAAAGGGCCAGCATCTCTGGGTGAGAAACAGGCAAAGGACTCTGAAGTCGACCATTGCAATCATAAACAATAAACAGCTTTACCTAATTACGTGGTGTTTTGCAAATATTTTACATGTGCTGTCTCATGTCATGCCTCTTAATGCTGCAGCACAAGTCCTGCAATGTTCATTTTAAAAGCAGAAACAATGAGGCTCAGAAAGGGCTGACAATGTACCCACCCCTGGACTTTCAAAAACAGGCAAAACTAAAGGCTGGTGACAAAAGTCAGAATCAGGGAAGGGCCAGGAGTGCATTTGCTGGAATGGGCGTATTGTAGATCTTGATCTAGACCTTGACCTGAGTAGGTTACACAGGTGTCTAGCTGGGTAAAACTTCACCGAGATGAATGAAATGTAAGATTCTGCACTTTACGCACCTCAGCTTAAAATAAGGAAAAGCAAATAATGCCTCTACCTCAAACCACATCCCCAAATTGAAACTAGATGTCCGTAACTTCAAAACCTATGCTCTTACCTCCTCTACTTCGTGAGATTCACAGGGGAGTGGAAGACATGAGGACCAGATATTTATACCTAGATGCCCGGGACCCAGAAGCTCACGAACAGGGTCTCCAAATGCCCTCCACACTCCCTCTTTTCATCAAGAGAGGGAACCGCAGGTAAAGAAAAGCCACAGGCCAAGGTCATGATGCTCAGTGGTGGCAGCGAAAGCAGAGAGGTCTAAGATCAGCCCAAGGCAAACATCACCAAGTCCAACCCAAACGTTTCCTTCCCTTGGAAAGAAAGTCTCCTGGCTAACATAAATGTTCCTAAAGTGATTCTAATGAAAGCCTTTATAACTGGAACGGCAAGGACAAAAACAACCCCGTCTTTGTTCAACCATTTTAGACATACACAGGAGCTCTGCCTAAGACCTGCACCGACCTCAGAAACAAGGCAACTTAAATATCCCTGCTGTCCCGAGTTCCCTGTCTGGAAACCACTGTGCCTGGAAGCTGAAAGGCACGGTTCTCAGGGTATTCTGCACAGAAGACAGGTAAACGCAAAGGCTAGTACTGGTGGCCTGTGGTCGGTCCATGGCTTCGTGGGATAATAATAACAAGTAGCTCAATCGACCTACTGAGAAGCATAATATTTTAGCTTCTGGTGCACACATCGGATGTATGGTAATCCCTGGTGTGTGACCATTTTTATTTTATTATCATAATGTGACTTCACCTCTACAACAAAAGCTGGAGCCTTGACAAGCCTCTACACCTAAACCCCATCCTCCTCTCTCCCAGTTCATCCCTTTCCCTCCCCCACACAAAACCATCGTCCGTGTTTCCCATCCCCTCGCTTTCTCCTTTACACAGTACGTTCGTGCCCGTAAGAGAGCCTTCCGTACATGTTTCAAATATAACTTTACAAAAATTGTGCCTCGCCGTGTGTCATCTGCGACCGACGCCCCCTGCTTATTACAGCGCCCAGGCGCATCCGACTCCTATGTTCGCTCCTATTCATCCACTGCCAGCTGAGCCCGCCCACCTTACGAGAGCTTTGCTTACGTGTTTGCATTTCGGTTTTGTAACACCATAAGGCGGGTGGTGTTGTCATCCCCATTTACAGAATAAAGAGCAAAAAAAACAACAACAAAAAACAAATACGCTGAGGGGCTTGCCCAGTATCACATTTTTAAAAGTCAGTTTAGCTGGGAGTAAACCCAGATTTGTCTCTGAAGTCCTTGATCTTTCAGCTATAATTCTCAGGATGGGCTCACCTCCCATAGAAGTGGGCTCCCTCATCGTACCCCCAGGAAGGTCACCAAAGACCCCCAACCTGAACAGTCATCACATCGTCCTCATCATCATAACAGCCAACACGCTGGCCACATAAATGCCAGGCACTGCTTCAAGCATGTCAGAAGGTATAATTCATTTAAGAGCTGCGACTACCCTGTGAGGTGGGTAGTATTATCTCCATTTTACGGACAAGTAAACTGAGGCACAGAGATGCGAAGCAACTTGTTGATGAAGCAGTGGACCCGGGATTTAAACTCGGGCAACCCAGCTGCACGTCCACACCCTCAGTCACGATGCTGCACGCCTCTCGGTCTACAGAGCGCAGGCACCTGAATACTAGGTGCAAAGATGGATGCTGGCTGAGGTCTGGGCTGAGCATGCGCCTTGGGTAGCGACTGCAGCACTGCCGGAACCTGACGCATTTATTCATGGAGGAAGGCCCTGACTTGAGGCCTCTGTCCCGGCAGAAGGGCTGAGAGCAGAAGCCCAGAAGGGAAGGGGCAGCAGACGAAAATACAGACAGCCTCAACAAGAGCGCAGAGCTGACTGGCTGCTGGTCTCGAACGGGGGCCTGGGTCTGTGGAGGGAGGTGACCAGGCTCTGAAAGCCAGGGCTGGAAGGGCTAAAGGGCAGTGGCTTAGGGGGAAATGGCACAAAGGATCCTTCTGGAAAAACCTACAATACAGGGTTCTTATTAGGTCCACTCTGGATAACCTAACTATTGTTATTAAAACTCCAACCAGCTTCCAGTCATGGAAGGCACAGGCTTTGAGGTCGGACAGCACCAACCCCAAATCTCAGCCCTGCCCCCTGCTGTGTGCAGGACCCTGAACAAGTGATTTTAACTGTCTCTAGGCCTCGGTGTCCTCATCTGCAAAGTGGTGACAAGAGCACCTACTCCTCACGGGCTGGCCTGGGGATCCTATGAGCTAACCCATGCGAATCATTTAGAATCTTGCCTTATTTCATAGTAAACGTCAGCCTGTGTTCTCATTACCACCACCTCTGCAGTCTGGTTGAGTGGATTAAACAAGATGGCATCCAATAAATGTTGGCTACCATGGTCTTTTCTAAGGCAGCATCCTGCCCACCTCCTGCTCAGTTCCCCTGACCGTGGTCTCCGTTCTGCCATTTATGGACGCTCTCACAGACCAGCCTCAGATGCCACCTCTCTCTCCAACAGGGTCTTTGCCCCCTGCATACTCTTAAAGGAGCCCCAAGGTCAACACCTGGCTCTAAGAGACAGAGGATGGGCTCACCAATCTGAATCACCTGAGGGTCATTTTTAAAATATAAGTGTTCTGGACTCACTTTTAGAGGTTTTTACTAAATATATCCAGGTTGTGTCCCAGAATATAAATTTTCAGAGTGCCTCAAGATGTTTCAGCAACGAGCCAGGCCTAGAAATGACTGATTTAAGAATTTCCTGCATTTTAAGAAGGAGGAGATGTGTGGGCTCGTGCTATAGGGATGTGCACACACTCACATGGTTCTTTTGAGGTTTGAGGGGCCACACTAAAACTGCAGAAGACCACAGCACGGTAACTAACAAAGCAACTGTTTGCAAAGAAGAGTTGGAGTTGCCCATTAACCAGGAGCCATTTGTCAGTGCCAGAGAAGCCTCACAAAGGACAACGGTTTTGTCAGGCTGGGACATCCCACAGAGGGGCCCAAGTTACACAACGACAACACGGTAATGCAATATCCTGACCCTTGAGAGTGGTGCCTCCCTCAGTAGACTCATCTGCAGAAGGAAAGTGGGGAGCTCACCATTTCTCAATGGCCTTTGGAGTCCCCTAATTTACGCCCATCTCTGGAAAAAAAATAAGCCCATCTCTGTAATGACTGTGATGAAAATGACTGGATTCCCTACAAATACTGGATTGGCCAAAAAGTACATTTGTTTTTTTCCATAAGATGGCTCTAGTAGCACTTAGTTGTCTTTAATGTCATTCAAAACAATTTTGTTAGGCTGTGTTGTGACACCTGTCATATCAGTGTGCCTTAAAAAAAAAACTTATCAAAACTGGTGAATTTTCATGTAGCCATTTTAATATTGAAGATGGAAGAAGAAAGACTACATTTCCGGCATATTATGCTTTATTACTTCAAGAAAGGTAACACAATTGAAATGCAAAAAATTACTTGTGCAGTGTATGGAGAAGGTGCTAAGACTGATCAAATGTGTCGAAAGTGGTTTGCAACGTTTCATGCTGGAGATGTCTCGCTGGACGATGCTCCACGGTCAGGTAGACCAGTGGAAGTTGATCGTGATCAAATCAAGACATTAAACGAGAGCAACCAACGTTATACCATGCGGGAGATAGCCGACATACTCAAAATATCCAGATCAATAAAACTGTTGGTGAAAATGAAAAATGCATCTTTTATTTTACGGAAAAAAATAAAGAGATTTTTTTGGCCAGCCTAATAGCGCCAAGCTACTTGGATTTCATTGGACGTGGCAGATTTAGCACATTCTGGGAGTGGGTAAATGAGTGGCAATTGCTCAACTATATGGGTCTTTCACACCACAAATTAATCCTATAGAAACAATCAGCTCTGATTATACTGACTGGGTGGTGCTGGTTACACAGTCCAGACCAGCAGGAGGAAAAAGGCTGGTGGCTACCTTGTAAGGTACTAAAATGACAACTGTACAAAATCCTGCTTTTTACCCCTATCATCCTCAAAAGAAAAACAGTAAGGAAGGGAGGGAGGGAGGGAGGAAGAAGAAAGACCACGTGGAGGCCTGTGATACATAAATTTAACTTAGACATTCACTTCAAGAGCTAATACCTCGGAATCACGTCTTTTGACTAGGCAGATAATACATCATCAAGCAGAAAATGCAAACAACGCATGAAAGTGGAAACACACCCAATGCCATTGCCTAGAAGCAAGGATGACGAGAATGGCAACCACAGTTTCTCTCTGGTGGTTGCTGTATGCCAGGCACCAAGCAAAGTGCCTTTTTTTTTCTTTTTTTTTGCATCCTCTCATTTAATCCTCACAACTACCATGCTGGGCCAAGTTCTAATATTATCCCCATTTTACAGATAGAGAAATTGAGGCCCAGGAAGGTTAAGTAACTAGCAGGGTGATCTGGGGGAGTGAATAGTGGAGTCAGGGTGTGAGCTCAGATCCCTGGAGTGAGCAAATATCCTCTCAGGCTCCATCCAACAGGCTCCTCGTGGTCCCACTCTTCTTTTAAAGCCCCCCTCTGCCAGGATCACACTGAGAGTCCTCTTGGGCTCATTTCTCACAGCAAAGGATGTGAAAGGACCACAGGGCATGGGAAGCACTAAAAACCTTAACCTCTTGGGTAAACTGCAAGTTCCAAGGAGCCACAGATGGTAGCAGTGGCTCTCCTGGTGACAGCCCTCTAAGTGGCTACAGGCAGGTCAGCTTCAAACAAAAAGCCTCTGGAAAGAGCTCACCTTAAATGGGGGAAGGAAGAGAAAGTTCCTGAATGAAAGTGAGCTCACAAGAGTTCCTAGTTCAAAGAAACAAACATCCTCTGACTTACGATAAGCGGTCAATAAACAGCTCAGGGGGAAAGGAGAGCCTCGGAGGAAAAAAGCAGAACTCAAGTTCAAGTACTACTCAGTGGCAGTGACAGTAGAAACAGCACTCCCGGAAGCCCATTGCATCATCTTGAAAATAGCAACAATGTCCACCTCCGGAGGATATTGTAGGGTTCAAATGAGAAAACGCACAGAAAACTTTGTAGCGCATCTAAGTTCTTACTATGTGGTCAACATTCTGCAAAGTGTTTTATACATATTTCACCACTTTGTTGAATCCTCACAAAATCCCTATGAGATATTTTTAAATCACCATTTCACTGATGAGAAAACAACTTCAGAGAGGCTAAGCGACTCGCCGTAGGCTGTAAAGCTCGGAAATCATAAATCCTGACCTGGTGTTAAGGGGCCAGAGGTTAGAGCCACAAGAATCAGTGGTCTTCATCTCCACTTCCATGAATCTTCTTGTTTCAGCAAACAGAGGACTTTTAGAGAGCCTGGAGAATGGTTAAGATTTTGAGGCCTGTGAAAACACAGAAAGCCGGCCTCAAGTGACCGCCCGCTGATGCATTCTCACAGCCATGTGTCCCATCGAGCTGTCTGTGATGATGGAGTTCTATATCTGCATTGTCCAATAGGGGAGGCGCCTGCCTCATGTGATGAGTAAGCACTCGAAATGTGACTTGTGTGACAAAGGAAATGATTTTTTTAACCTTATGGAATGTTATTAAATCTAAATTTAAATAGCTTCACATGGCTAGTGGCTGCAGTACTGAACAAAGCAGCTCCCCTCATTCATGTCATGTCTCCTGGGCACCACACAATGAAGTGGTGAGAAAGCTCATACTTCCCAGAACAGGCCTTAGTGTGAATGAATAAAATAATAAATTCTTGCCCCAGAGCAAACATTATTGCTATGATCTTGGAACCTTTGCAGCTGGAGGAGAGAAATGGCCCATTCTAAAACAAATGGCCTCACCTCATCTTTCCCCCTTTTAAAAGACCAAATTAAATGTGCAGAGAGCCCTCAATTACTTAGAAATGTTGTTACTTTTTCTGGTGACAAACCCCCTTGGCTTACGATGACATAAGGGCTAAAATATGGTGGAAAGGAAAAGCCAGAAGGGTAAACAAGAAGAGGCCCAGCACTCTTCAAGGTGTCATAAATCGAGAGGAAATAGACTCAAGGAGCTAACAGCTTCCAAACGTTCTTCCTCTTGAACTATTTTAAGCAACCCACAGTCTCGCGGAGGTTATTTCATTCACACTCACAGAAAAGCAGCGTCGCAGGATTATCTTTAAACACGCGGAGAAACAAATAACCCACACGCCACAGCCCACAGGCCTGTCAGGTTGGCCACCCCACTGAGCGATGTTACTATTTTAAGGCACCTAAATGGCTCGCTTGTTCAGAAGCAGTGAGGGATGGACTGGCTTCAGCTCCTCTCACCCTCTTGGACCAACCCATTCATTTCTTTGCTCAGGAAATCACTGCATATGCTTCATCCCCACCCAGGCCACTCCAGGGGACGGAAGCAGGGAGGACAGAGGCAGTAGGGCGAATGAGGACTGTGGAGCCCAACAGACCTTGGCTTGAATCCTGCTGTGTCATTTATTAGCAATGTCACCTGGACTTCTCTGAGCCTCAGCTGCTGCAACCATAAAACAGAAGTAAGGAGAGTGCATACCTCATTGGGCAATGATAAGAATTATATGATATCACACATGCGAAGCACGCGGCATATGCCTTGTACTTTGTAAAGGCTTGTGGGCAGGTATGTGCTGGGCATCAGTGTTGAGAATTCAGATTTCTTGGTTTCTCTGGTTGTGGGGGTGACATGGCACAGTTGGAGAGTACAGAATCTGGAGTGAGGCTGCCTGGGTTTGGTTACAGTTTCTACCTCTTCTTAGCTGTGTGACCTTGAGTAAGTTACTTAACCTCTCTGTGCCTCAGTGTCCTCCTCTTAAAGATGAAATTAGTGGTACCCACAGTATTTGCCAGTGGGATAAATAATTTATATGGTGCCACTGCCATTCTAAACCTTTCTTTGCCTTTTCCATGCAAACCTAGCAACTCCAGCTTCTCTTGGGTGTTCTTTTGTGATCCCTCCAGACGAGCGAGCCAAAGCAGCATAGCTGCGGAGTGAAGGAAAGTCACTATCCTGGGTGGGGCAGAAATGAGTGCTCAAACAAATGAGAACAATGACTCTTTTACCACTGGTAACAGCTAATGTCTGGACATTCCCTGAGTACCAGACTCTCCTAAGAACTCTACCCACATGGTCTGGGTCCACCGCAGACCACTTAGATCAGAATTTCACACATACACACATTTTTTTCTTTAAGCGCTCTAGATTATTCCAATGTGAATCCAGGGTTAAGAGTCACTGAAACAACTCTGTGAGACAGGATCCATGATATACCCATTAAACAGAAGAAGAAAACTGAGGCTCAGAGACTAAGTAACCAGCCAGCAGACAGGCAGTGGTGACTCTCATGGTCCATCTCTTAGCCACCCTGTGTTACCATCCCCATCCTGAGGAGCCAAGGTCAAGCCATCATCAAGCACCTGGATACTCCCAAAGCCTTTCTGAGGCTCCTCCAGGCGGCTGTGCCTTCTCAAAGCACCCAAGAAGGTTCTCTTTCTGGCTAAATTTGTGACCTAGACTTGACCTCTAGGAATACAAAGCTGCCTGAAAAAGGAGTCTCATTTTTCCAGAACTGAAGGACACACGCACAAAGTCCCAGGGGGCCAAGAACAACTGGACCTAATTAAACAGACCCCATGCTAATGACAGGAAACCACAGATTTGATGGTCTTCATTAAAGGTTGCTGGCTGCCCGCGAAGAAGCTAGAAAGCAATATTCAGAGTCTCTTAAGGCCATCAACCCAAGAATTATAAGACTGAAAATTAAATCTCTACTGCCGGGGTCCTATCCACTGGATACTGCCTATGCTGGGGCAGCACAAAGGAGGGCTCTGCTTCAATCTGTCCTATGATTAAGCACGTTCAAGGGGCCCTCTTTTCCCAGTCAAGGAGACCTGGAGGCCAGCCTCCTACCTGACATCTCTATATATTAAGTTTGAGACAAGCAACCAACATCCCACTCAGATCTCTGGCTCAGTCCTGCTTCTTGGTTCCACGGTTGTTTCCACTTCGGCCAGTGGCCACTCACTCTCTTAGTTCCGCAGACCACGACCTTTGGTGTCCCACTAATGCCTCTATCATTCCTCCCAAATCCAAGCTGTTGACACCCTGGTCCAAGCCTCCATGCTCTCTTACCTGGGTTATTGCACAGCCTCCTAAGTGGTCGCCCTGATTTCACATTCAATGCTACAGTCTAGTTCCAACACAGCAGAGAGGGTGATCTTGTTACAATACAAATCAGATCATGTCACTTTTGTGCTGAAGTCCCTCCAGTGGCCCCCAGCAGAACTCAGGACTAAAGCCAAGGTACCACACAATCGTCATCGAGGCCCCATCTGACTAATCACCCTTCCATTCCCTCTCCGATCGCATCTCCTTCTGCACCCCCTGCACCCCAAACGCGAGCGCCATCCCAGCCACACTTGTCTCCCTAAACCCACCAGGCACTGGCTGTTTCCTCTGCCCAGCTCTGTTTCCCACAGCCTCACTGTGATTCCTCCAGCACACCTTACTCTTCTTCACTATCCATCCAGCCTGCACCCTCCCCTCCTTCAGGTCTTTTACTCACTGTTCTATCACCAACACCTGGAAGAGTGCCCGGTGCATAGCAAGTCCTCAAATAATTGCTGAATGGGCAAGTGGATGTACCCAGCTAAACTCTTGGCCTCTCCCCTGTTCCTAATCTCCAGAACTTCCTGCTGTAACCACCATCTGTCTTCTCAAAGACCAACATGGTGGAAGACACACCAGCCTTTCCTAGGGTACTTTAGAAGACTCCCCTAGTCAGGCGGGGTCACGTGAATGCCTTTTGTGGGGCCATCTCGCCTGGTACTGAGTTGGGTCCCAGCACAGCTCTGGCCGGCCCGCTCATCGTGGGAGGGGCACACCCAGAACTGCTGTCAGCAACCTCCTTCCACATGGTGTCCCCACGTGCAACCTGATTCACCCAGCTGCTGAGAAGAGTTGAAAGCAGCAACACCAGGCCCCTGGTTTTCATAGGAACAACTGTTTTTGGCCGTATGTTCTTCCTCCTTCAAAACATTTTCTTAATTTTCAAATCGGGGATTCATAGGGTGGATGTACTATGGGGAAGAGAGATGACAATCCACCCCGCTTACCTAGCCCGTCATGGTCAAATCCTGGTCAAACTTCGTGACTGTGAAGTAAATGGGGGTTCAGAGCCCGTCCACCTCAGAGTTCCATGTCTCAGGCTTCAGAACTCCTGGCAGCCTGTCATCCTCACTCACTCTCAGTCCCCTCCTCTTTGAAAAACTGGCCCTGCCAACTGCAACAAACAGCATTTAAAAATACCCTGCTGGATTATGCAGCCCTGCCTTCTGAATTCCTCACAATGCTTGTCTCTGTCCCACATAGTATAAAGAAGGGTGTAACATATTTAATTTTTTTTTTTTCAAGCTGCTCCCCTGCTATAAATACCTGAGTCTGGGTAGGCGGGCTTCAAACACCGGTGGTATGAAGTCACCTCGAAGCCAATGTCACCACAGAGAAGGCCTGCCAGGGACTGGACACAGCTGTTGAGTGCTGAAGTGTTAGGTTGGCCAAAAGTAGACAGAACTCATCCTTTGGGGGGTGGGGGGAGAAGAACTCTAAATACAATAATCACAGTTAATCCCAATATAAAAAGGATGGTGTTCAGTACTACCGCCTAGCCAGGTCTCCAGAGAACACGTCCAGCTCCATCTGGGGTGTTTCTTTCCCAAGGATACTAATTACAGGGCTTGACTTCAGGCAAATGATTTCACAGTGTCCATGTGGGGTCTAGAAACACTATCAGAGACAGAAGGGCCCTTGGAGAACCTAGTCCAACCACTTCACACCACAGATAAAGTAACAGAGAGCCAAGAAGATGGAGTTACTCGCTCCAGGTCATGGAGGGGCCGAGCTCCAGGCCAGAATGTCTGGGTCCAGATTCTCTGCTCTCTGAACTGGACTGTCCTAGATGCTTGTGCACACACCCTCGGTTTGGGGCATGAGCCTCAGCCTGTGTTTATTAACAGTGCTCCTCACAGCAAAGGCTGCCTTTCGTATTTTAAAAGATACAAACAAACAAAAAAAAAACCCTTAAGCTTTTCAACAAAAGCTTGGTCTCGATTTTAGGGATGATTATCCTGCACTGAAAGTCCTGTTTAGACTCTTTGTGATCCAGTTTAAATCCCCCCTCACCCCTAACCTTGTATCTGTGGTTGTTACCAAGTTGTGTTCCCTCGTTTAATTTTTCCATTGCGGGCCCGCCCGCGCGCCTCAGCCTCAGCTCACTTTTAGAAAGCAAACGACAGGCCCCGAATTATGAACCATAGTGACTATAGATGTATTTTTGCAAAATGTTCGAGGTTTCTCTTTTTCAAGTGACAAGAAAACTTCTTTATCACACTAGGATCAGGAAAAGGACCAACACCCAATTTATGAGCTAAGCCACTGATAATCTATCCCATTTCATTATTATCAGGGGACTTCAGCTGGGTCCTAGCAGTCCAATCCAGACCGCACTGAGCTGTAAGGTGGTTCCACAATATCAAGCATTTAACACAACAGGAATCTTTATTATCAACCCTCTAGAAACACCTTCACCAAGAATTAGAAAGTGACGAAACCTCTCTGAGCCCTGAGCTGTTGTTCTCTAAAGCTCTAAACTGGAAACTGGACATATTACGTCAGACCTATACCCAAACAAAGTTCCGGGACCCTCTTATCATACCCTGCTTTACGATCGCTTCCAGCTCCATGTTTGAGAATCCTGCTTTGGCAAGAGTCGATCCAATGGCCTCATGTAATGAGTTTGTCAGCCCTGAGCTTTGTTCCACACTGGGACTGATCGCATTGGCCTGAAGTGCTATGTTCAGGGCCACGGAAGAAATGCCAAGTCAGAAGCCAAATTCAACAGAAGAAGAAAAGCTGATCGAGGGCTTGTTCTTCATGCCCTCTCAACCTGAGTTTGCTCGGTTAAAGTCTGCTGTCATTACTGGTGTTGCGAGGACAGAGGACTGGGGCGTTTTTGAGGTCAAGCTTTCAATCAACAAGAGGGGTGATGGGAGGTCTGGGACTGTGGTTAAGACGAGCTGGGGAGCAGACAAACTAAATTTCTGAATTACAAAAATAAGTTTTGGAAAACTCTCTTCCTGCACTCTGGCAGGCTTCGTAACATCTGGATAAAAGATGTGGGAAAGTTTTCCTTTTTAACTGTCTTATCTGCCCTGCGCCTCCTTGTTATACGTCTGAACCTTCCAGGCCAACAGGGTTACTTGCTGTTTTTCCAAAACACACACTCTGGCTTCCAGGTTTTTGCTCACACTGCTTGCCTCAGTCTGGAAGCCTTTGTGCTCTCTGCACCATTGCCCTTTCCCTGTCACCGTGTCCGCATCCCACAGTGCACCACCGACCACATCCTCCCCAGGGCAGCCCCGGCCCCTCCCACTCACCCAGGGCTCGTCCGCCTCTGAGCTCCCCAGTCACCAAAAGCTTCAAGGTCCCCATCTATGGGATGGACATTATCTCTACCATACACAGGGGCTTGGTAAAGATGAAATGAAATAGCTCGTGAAAAGCACCCACGACGGGCAGTGTGCAGAGGAAGTGGAGATTGTCAGCATTGTCCCTGTCATCTGAATGCAGCTATCACAAACTTCCTTGTTAAGGACCCATGTGCAATATGTGCTTTGCTTTCCCTACTGGAGTGTAAACTCCCTGACAGACAAGGTCAGTTCCTGTCCTCCTCCAGGCTGTCCCCACTGCCTTGTACATGGCAGGTGCTCGGTAAGTAGTTGATTGATGTGGCCAGTGTGGCACTTCTCAGGCTCACTTGGGCTGTGTTTCTTAAGCTTCTCCTCCCAATTCAGCGTGTAGCTCCAAATATACCGCTGAAGTTGCAAAACCATTTAGGCCTTTTTAAAAACAAGCAAGATGACCACAAAGTCTGTTTACATGACGAGCCAGCAAAACACAGAGCACCTGCCGTCCTGTGGCTCGGGACTTGGCAGCAGCGACAAGAGGGGTCCAGTATCCACAATTGCTCCCTGGGGCCTGAAGCTTCATGTTTGCACCATTGCTGTCGTCCTGGCAGAGGCGGGCACGGGCTTGGAGGGAGGGGCCTGATCTCAATGACTGCCGCTAGCCCACTTCTTCGTGGGGGCAACGGAGCCGTAAAGGAGCAGGATGCTCTTTCCAAGTTCTGTAACTTCCTCCTACCTATTAGTCACCAAGGAAAGGCTTGTGACTAATACTTGTCACCTGGGATTTGGGTCATGATCTTTCCCTGCACTAGAGACTCCCACTTTGACAAAAGCAAACACAACCAGTGCACCCAACACAAATTTGCAAAAATATTGCAATAATTAGGATTAACATTGTATGTGCCAGGTACAGTGCAAAGTCCCTCACAGAGACTCTTATTAAATCCTCACAACCATCCCATGAGTTGAATATTCTTTCCAGTCCTACTATAGAGCAGTGTTTTTCAGTCAGGGGTGATTTTGCCCCCTGAGGGCACATGGGACCATGTCTGGAGACATTTTTGATTGGCATGACAGGCAGAAGAGGAGGGAGGGATGCTACTGGTATCTATTAAGCATCCTACAATGCATAGGGCAGGCCCACAACAAGAATGATCCAGTCCAAAATGTCAGTAGTGACAAGGCTGAGAAATTTCGTTACAGGGGAAGACACTCTGGCACAGAAGTTAAACCACCTGCCCAGGGTCACACAGCTCAAGAGAGTGGGAGCCGGGACTTACACTCTTAGCGTTAGCTCTGAGCTCTAAACTGGCAGCAGCTCTAACACCCCCGGGGGCACAGAGTATGCACCAAGCACAACTGCCTGGCCTCCTGCATAACGGTGGAGAAATGGAGACTGGAAGCGACTTGCCTCCAGTGACTTCTGATTTGGGACCCAACTCAAGGCTGCAAAGCCGATGAGTTTCTGCAGCCGCTATGCCGATTCCTTCTCTCCCTGTGCCACTGGCACGGGGTTTTCACCAGTGGCCTGACACCGTAGCGGGCTCTGAGGACATCAAAGTCCCCTTCGTAAAGGCTTTTCTACCAACTCCGGAGCAAGTGCCCCTGAGAGCAGTGGCTCCCAGTGGGTGCTTCCCTCCTGTGTCCCCCCTCCCTTCCCGGAGCTGACTCAGCCTTCCAGTAGGTGATCACAGTGGAGTCTGTGGCTTTTCCATTCAGCTGGGCGTATCGATCCCCCAGCAGCTGACACTTGTAAGGCCCTCCCTGGGTAGCAGAGCTCCCTGCCCTCCCGGGGTCAGTAATAATGGCCCCTTAAAAATCAATGGCACCGACAGGGTACACTCCGGGGCAGTCAGCAAGCAACATTTAAACGGCAACACAGCATCCTTTGGAGGAAGATCCATGCCCGGGCCTCGATACCCGGATCTTGAAGTCTGGTCTTCACTGTGGTTGTAAGATTCACTGGCCCAGTGGATCTCAAGTGCCTGGACACGGTCAGCCATTAACAAACAAGACCTATAGTAAGTACTGCAGCTGCTATGAGTTTGACCCTCGTCGCCACTGGCAGAGGGTCAAATGCTGATCTGCTCCTCACTGCCTTTGTTTCTATGGTTCTTCCCCCAAAAAGCACAGGCCTGCGGCTTGGGCACTATCGGGTTTGGTCCCGGCCTGGCCATTACCAAGCAGTGAATTCTGGGCTCTCTGTGACCCTTCTGTGAGAGGGCACTCCAGTCACTGGATTTTTGTAGGGACCTGGCAAGAGCAAAGGTGATTAGGAGATTCAGGTGCTGCACAAAGGTCAGGCCTGTTATTATAGCTGTAGAAGTGTGGACACAGAAGCTAAAACATCCACCCACTGTCCAACCTTATGAGCTAGATACTGATGGTGATGCGGGATAAGAACCAACCCAGGGTTGGTACAAAGTGTCTCCGGCTTGTTTCAGGCCCTTGGGTGTCGTTTACGCATCCTAGCGTGTCTCGGCAGTTGGTCGCCTTAGTTCTATTCTTAGATTGGAGGCAGGCACGGTGGGACACAGACACAACCTCCTAGGGGCAACAGTCACCAACAGCGATTGCCCTCTGGGGCAGCTCTATGGGCAAGGGGGGTCAGTACTGCCATTCTTAGGGGAACTGACTGGCTCTGATTTTCAACCTGATCCTGCTGTGCATTTGCCATTTGCCTCTTCGACTTCTACTCTGAAACCCCACTTTGGACAGTTCACTGTGAAGGAATCCCCCTACCCTGAAATCCCTCCCATCTGCATGTATTCTTCATAGCTGGCCTAGGAACCCTGCTTGAAATGAAGGTATCAAAAGGCTGAATGATGTCCCTATAGTTTGGGTACCCCCCAAACGCTGCCTCTATTCATCAAGAACTTGAAATTCCCTGCCACAGTAGAAAAGGAGAAGGTTCTTCTTAGGGGTCAAGGAGTTTCAAATTAGATTTCTGGAATTAAACATTTTGTATGGGAGGGTCAATCAACAGCCTGACAAACATCTACGGAGTGCCCGCTGTGCCTGACACAGTGTGAGGCATAGGGGAGACACGATGCCTATCGGCTCACAGTCCAATGGGAGAGACAGACGCCGCAGGCAATGATCCCAGACGCGCTCTGGGTCCCCTGGGGATCCCAAGAAGCAGTGGCCCTGCTAGTCAAGGGTGGAGGAGACAGGTAAAGCTATCTGGAGAAAACAGACAGGACTCCACCTTGTTCCTCTAACTACTTAAGACTGGGTTGCATTTCTCAGGCGTTCAAAGGGGAAATAAATAAGTTTTCATTTCCAAAGTTTGCTTTGTTTCAGTTTTACCTGCTCCCTTGGCCTCAGTAAGACAGAGATGGGAAGCTGCCCCCGTCCCTCGGACTACCCATGTATGGAAACTGATTAAACAGCAACTAGCAGCTCAATTAACCCCTGGTCCTTCGGTTGATGATCTCAGTGGTAATCCGTCCTGTAATCTCCTTGCTAGATGAGTCCTACAACTAGAAGAGTTTTCATCTGCACTATAGATGCAGTCCTTTTATTTCTTGGCTGCAAAATTTTCTAGGACTTGCCTCAGCTGGTAACTGAGGAATTCAGAAAAGTCCTCAGTCACTGTTTTGCACCTAGAGGTCCTTTAGATAGCAGTAGTCTTGAAATATTGCCCATTGCGAATGAAACTTCAGAGATGCCTTCCTTGGTTGGTATTAAATTAGCTCCAGTCACGTTATCCCATTATGTTGCCCCCCACCCCCGTTTTTTTTAATAACACTTACTGCTAAGGGTATATCCCTATTTGTTTATTTTTTTCTTGTCTCCTCCACTAGTATGTAAGCTTCATGAGAGGAGAACCCTTCTTTTCCCTTCACCACTTAATCCGCACCACTGTTTAACCAACAGCACCCTTACAGTAGTGGGCACAGGGTCACGGCTCCAAACATGTTTGTTGAGTGAAATGCTATTATTTATTGAGCATTTAGTATGTGCTAAGATCTTCAAATCTATGATCTCACCTAATCCTCAAACAAACCTTTAGTTAGTGCTGTCATTATCTCCCATTTTACAGATAACAAAATTGAGGCTTAGAATAGTTAAGGCATTTGCCCCAGGTCACTCATATAAATGGCACAGGTGAGATTCAAACCCTCCCTGTGAGTCCAAAGTCTGCATTCTTTCCCACTATGACAAAGCGACCCTCATGTACATCCTGGTTACTGTTTTGGAGTAAGAATATTCTCACCCAAATCCTATCATTTAACCTAGAGTCTCAGAATTGAAGGGAATTTTCTTAAATGCCATGGGAACTCATGAAAGTTTACTAAGAAGAATGGTCAAGAAGAAACCCAGAAGTGATACCCAAAATCAAACTCACACAGGGATAAGAGAAAGGGGATGGGGGAGAGAGAAGTGTGTGTGTGTGTGTGCGCGCGCACGCGAGAGAGAGAGAGAGAGAGAGAGAGAGAGAGAGAGAGAGAGAGAGAGAGAGAGAGAGAGAGAGAGAGAGAGAGAGAGAAGTTTCTATTTTCTGCCAGCTCCATGTTTATAAATACTACTCTGTTAAACTGGGTTCTCCACCTCCCATAAGAAAGCCACAAAGATATCATCACTTAATGACAATGTCCTGGGAACAGGGACATCAATACCAAATGGGCAAGTGATATATAACTCCTGCTGCTCTATGAGATCATGTTTTTTAAACACTATAGAACTTTTATTATCCATCTTGGGCTGAGCAAAACCATATTTGCCCAGTACTCTGAGTAATGGACAGGAATAGATGGATTAGGGCCCTTAAATTCCTGGTTGGAAGACATTAAAAGTTTAAGAGCCCTGTATAGCTGAGTCAAATGCATGTGCCCATGCTATATAATTAGTAGGCATAACAACAATAAATATATAATTTAAAGGGAAGACCAGCAGGACTAGATTATGAACCAGCACTCTCCCTCCCATGTGTAGCCATTTCCCACTTAATCTTCAGCTGTATAAACGGTAACTTTGCAGGCCTTGGGCTTATTTTAGTTTAATAAAGATTTGGGTCTCTCCATTTCTTTCCTAAGCAGTTTATGCTTCCCTCTGAAGTCAGCTTTCAGGCATAAGTAATTCATTGCTCTGCTACTAAACATTCATTTCACTTTGTCTATAGAGACTTAATAAATCAGCCTAGTTATTGTTTACAGAGGCCACCTCCAGGTTTTCATGTATAAAAAATGAGCATCCATGTTACTAAGTGGAAGTAAATAGTCACCTCGTTTGAAAGGGAGTTCCTTAGAGACCAGAGGATGCACAGGGGAAGATGCCTGCTCTGAACATCCAAGGAGCTTTGCTGTCTACCACATAGAATCCTGTCGTCTCGACTCTCATGGCTTAAGAAGAATTGCTCAGGGTCAGGGAGAGGGGCAGGAAAGAGGTCAAATCATGGGGTCGAAATCCCATGTAAAGAAAATCCCAAGGAGTGATGACCCCAGATAAGAAATGGCTGTTTAGTGGAAGACACTGATGTTCTACCATTTTCCGGCCACTCTGCCTTTTCAGGGGACCTTACAGAAGCAACTACTCTTAGTAGCTTCAAGTTGTAGTTAGAAAACCTGAGGTGTTCCTCAACTTGCAGGGCACCAGATCTACTACGAAGGGCATGTTTTTCTTTTGTTTACTTTGCTTGGCACCCATCAGACCACCTTTATTCTAGTTTGGTTTATAGGGCTTGGGCCTCAGTCTTTTCTCCTAGGAATCTTTACTTTTTTGACTTCTGTCTGGGCCTCCCCTTGGCCAAAAGTTCAGGACTTTTTCCCTGGACTATGACCACTGGATGGAAATCCCCCCGCCCTCCACTTCCTCTCCTGGAACTCTTGTTCCTACTGCTGATGCCACAAACCTGGAGGGCAAAGTACAATTATCAGCTGTGACATCATCAACTGAGATTCTGGACGGACCTCAACTCTGACCTCAGAGGAGGAAAATTAATAGGCAAATGCTCTTCCATTCCAGGCATCTCCTTTGGTCGTGCCAGAATTAAAAACAAAACCAATGAAAGTCAAAGTCAGCCATGCTAATACATACAGACTGTCTTTAAAATAAGGTCTAAGAAGTCAGCTGCTCTCCTAGGAATTGGGACTAATAAAAACAAAGCTGTTTGCTTTTCTCCAGTGGCTAAAAGTGTAAACTCTGGGGCCTGCCTGCGTTTAAATTCCAGCTCTGTCACTTAATATCCATATTATCTTCAGCAAATTACTTAACTGCTAGGTACCTTAGTTTCCCCATCTGGGGATACTAAAATTATTCACCAATGGGGATAATACTATAAGTACCTACCTAATAGGGTTGCTAGTATTACCTAAGTTAACATAAAGAGTGCCAAGAACAGAGACTGAAACATTAAGTACTAATTTTAAATTTTAACTATTATGATCATGTTAAATCACGTTTAAATTTGACTCCCTTTATGCTTTTCCAGTACCCACCTAACCTCTTCCACTGCTTATCTGCCACTGAAAGCTGCCCCTCAAATGGCCTTCCAATCAGATTGCCCGGATGGCTGGCCATAGTACCATTCTGAATAATTTATGGTTTGCTGACTCCTGAAATTGGAGTATGATAGGCAGTTTGATGTTGAATGGATGTCACACCCTAACCTTTCTGGGGAGAAGGTCAAGTGCTTTCCTTCTACCCCTTGCATGAAGTTATGTCACCCTTCAGACAAATTCAACTACCCAGTGGTTTCTATCCCAGGCATGACACCATGCAGTTGTCCATTCCCGCCACCCCCCCAATACCTTTACCCCAGTTTCTCTCATGAGTTTCTGTCAGGAAAGCCCCTAAAGTTGTGCATTTAATACTGTACAGTTGGTTGGTGACACCTCGGAAAGTCAGGCCCTGGGAGCCAGTATGTGATTCCCTTTCTGGGAAGAGGATTCAGGAATCACCAGGATCCAGCACCCTGCAAGAGTTAAGAAGCCAACCACTGTCTAGCCACCTTCCAGGAGAGGGCCTGAAGGGCATTCTTCAACCCAGCAAAGCCCAGGGAGGCAGCACCCGTCCTGGGCTTCCTGCTCCCTTCATCCCATCTCACTTGGCTCAGGTCTTAAGTGTCTGAACCCCCTGGCTGCTGCTATTAGGCTGGAAAGACCCAAGGGACAGAGCCACAGTTAATGTGCCCAGCTGTAGGGACAGATGCCAGCTAGAGATCCTCTCAAGCAAGGCAAAGCGCACAGGGCAGTAAGCTTCACTTCAAGAGAGGTTCAGAAATGGCTTGGTCAAGAGGCTCCACCAGTGAACAACCCCCGGAAAGTGACAATGACATGGAGATCAACCGTGACTTTACCCTCCAAAAGTCTGCCGCCAGAAGAACAATCTCGGGCAAGAGCCATTTAATGAACTCCACCCACAGATCAAACGCTTTCTCTCAGGTTCTGGTACACTCACCACCTTCCTCCTAAACCCCCCGACCCCGGGCAGGCTGGGGCGGGATTTCTCTCGCACCCTGTTCATCGGTGGGGGCCCGCGCGCTTACCATTGGCGTTCTTGCCGCAGATGAGATGCTCATAGGGCTGTAGGACGCCCCAGAGTTCCGCGTCGTTGTTGATGACCATCTCCAGGGCCTCGGCGGACACCTCTCCGCCTCCAGCCCCTCCGCCGTCGGGGCTCTGGCTGGCCAGCACCCTGGCCCGGATCTCCTCCACCAGGTTCTCCATGCACGCCGTAAGAGAGATGGCCGCGTATTCGTGGATGCGCACGGAAATGCGGGTGTCCACCATCCAGCGGAAAAAGCGGCCCACCGAGAAGGTGAGGCCGCAGCGCGCCGACTTGCCCCGGCGCAGCCCGTCGCCGGCGCTCATGCTGTACAGGGACAGAGCCTTGACCGCGGCCAACGTGCAGCTCTCGGCCAGCGCCCAGCTGTGCACCAGGCGCACGGCGCTCTGCACCTCGAAGCGGGTGCACTTGGCGTGCAACACGCTCAGGCGCTGCGCCTCGCGGGCCACGCGGATGAGCGCCCTTCGGAGGAGCCCGGCCAGGCGCCTCACCGCCTCCGCAGAGAAGACGGGCAGCCGCCGGCCGCCGACGCCTTTGCGAAGCACCCGGGCCACGTCTCCCTCGGTCCAGGGGAACTCCTCCAGCTCCGGGAGGCGCGGGCAGCGCGAGAAGAGGTCGGCCACTTCGGGGTCCTCGGGCAGCACCGTGTTCACTGTGTCCCAGCTGTTGTGGCGGCTGTTCATGGAGCCGGAGTAGCACCACCAGGCCGCCCCGCGGTGCTGCTGCGCCGAGGAGTTGAGCGCCTGCGAGTTGGACTTGGAGGACGAGAGGCTGAGCGAGCGGCACGAGTCCCCGGCCCCATACCCGGAGTCCAAGGTCAAGTCCTCCAGCGTCTTCAAAGTGGAGCTGTACGTCCCGGCCATGGGGAGCCTGCCGGGGGCGGCTTCGCCGAGCAAGGGGCGCTCACAACTCCATACTCCTTTCTCCAAGCGGGCAGAAACAAGCTCTAGGCTCTCCGGGGCGCCCTCCTTCCTTTCGATGCTGCGGGACTCGGCAGCCGCATTGCCCGCCTGCCCGGCGGCCGCGGGAAAGTGGGAGATTAGCAGCGGCCCGAGCCCCACGCGCCGCGCGTCAGGGCGCAAAGCTGTCACTGGAATGGCCCCCAGCCGCTGCTCCTCACCACTCCCCCTTGTCCACTTCAACTTCCCGCAAACCAAGCGTCTGTCCTCCGCAGGCAAGGAATCCCGAGAGAACAGGGCGGCGGCGGCGGCGGCGGCGGCGGCAGAAGGAGGCGGCTCCCGGGGCGGCGCGAGTCCGGGACCAGCCGGCAAGAAAGCGCAGGGCAAACTTCTGCGGGGCGAGGGCTGCCTGTACAGCTGGGTACCTCGCAGCGGCCGGCATGCAAATAACCTGGGGCTTCTCACCAATCATCGGCCGCGACGGGCAGGAGCTAGACCAATGATTTCTTAGAGGGGCGGTGCACTATGTAGATTTCTCTCCGCCGCGGATGAAGCCCCTTGGCGGTGGAGGCGGGGCTGGAAGCCGAGAGCCGGGTGCAGTGGCTGGGATAATGGTGGAGGAGGGGTAAGAGAGAAAGAGAGCGAGGGAGTGTGCGGGGGAGGTGGGAGCAGAGATCCAGAAAGAAGGGGTCCTCACGTTAGTCTCGGGAGCTGACGGCTTAAAGAAAAATTTCAAGGAAAAGCCAGTGTGCGCCTCGCCCTTCCCAACGTCTAGGGGCGTTCGCAGCTCTCTTTCAAGTCCTACTGCAGCGGAACACCACGGCCGGCGTTTAGAGTGTGGATCTGGGGGGACAAGATAATGGGGGAGGGGGGAGGGGGCCCAACCCTGGCACTCCACTTCTCCCCTAGACTTTCTGACAAGCCCCTCCCACTTTCTGAGATGAAACTCCAGTGGCGTGTGGAGAGAGGAGGTACGCCCCGGCTTCCTTCTCCCAAATCCGTCTGGATCTTTACGTTGCTGTCTAGGCTCCAACCCGTAAAGACTTTCGTCTTAACCTGGAACGTGATAAATGGACGGTCTGCAGGAGACCTGTGACCCACCCACCCTCACTTAAAATTACACACGCTGTTTTCTGAATATTGCTCTGGGAAGAGGGTCCTAACTGATGAAATTCTCAAGAGCCCGTGACTTCCCTGTTACATCTATCTGTAAAACAGTGCTTGCTGTCAGGTGCGAGTGTCGAGTACGTGTGTGATTACAGGAAGAATGCGAAGTGAGAAATGTCCGTAGCACTGACCTGAGTTCGAACACCTGGCTGAGTGCACCACCGCCTAACGGTGCGTCTGTGGACGGGCCATATGCTCCCTCAAGACTTGATTTCTTTCCTGCGGGAAAAATGAGTGCTGACCTCCAAGCAGCGCTGTTTTAATCCTGTCTCAGGGCGTGTGTCCAGAGACAGTCAGTCAGAGCGTTGTTCATTCCAGCAGATTGACGCCCAGTCCACTCCGTCCTGCTGCTGTTCTGTAACTATTCATACACACATGCACGAACGTGCCTATGGCCCCCCTCCAGTGGAACCGCAAAACGAAGGAGATTGTTGCACGCGTTTCCTTCCAGTCAGCCTTCGCGCTCTTGAATGGCTCCTTTGTGCTGTATCTTACACAGTTCTGACCTTGGGCCGGGAGTTGGATACGAATTAAAAATGTCTGGTTTGTGTCTTTCCTTCTTAAATTAATGAGCCTTTCCCGGTGAAACTCCTTTTTCTTTGGCAGTTCTGGCTTAATTTTTTTCCTTTCTGCGGGTCTTTATTTATGCAATGTTGCCGCCTCGTGGTTAGAACTGGGAACAGAGTCAAGGGTAGAAGTGATGTGAAATACAAGTTCGCGGAGACCAAATTAACAGCGGAAACAAGCTGTGATTATATCTTACAGAATTGAGACAAGGAGTCACGTAGATAATGAGGTTCAACTTGTCAAAAGTATGAAAACAAATTTGATGCAATTTAAAACTTATCAGGGGAAATATAATATTAAGGCAAATGTTGCCCTCTAATGGATATTTAGAGGAAATAAATTCTCCCCAAGCTTTTATTCTATTTTTTTTCTTTTTCTTGTGCTAGCCCTTGAAAAGTAACAAAAATTACTTAACTAGAAATTTACAGGAGGGAACTTACTGAATGGAAAGGTTATCTGGGAAACTACCTTGAGTTTTTCTTTGGTGAAAATAGCAGACGTGATTTATCTTAATATATTCAAGTTACTTGACAACTTAAAGTGTAATGATAATCAAACATGCGAACAGCCAAATTTCAGAATCCTGTGGTGGTTAAAATGCACCACAAGGATTTGTTCAGAAAATTTCAGCTGTGGGAAATGCTACTGGACGAACGACTGAGTTTCATTAGTAAATTACAAAGAAACAAAGAAATGGACAGGAAACCTATACACTAAGAGAGACTTAAAAGACATGTCAACCAATCACCATGTGTGGAATTTATTTGGCATTTGGTTTTTTATTAAAAAAAATCAATAAACATTTGACCTCATGAAACAAGTGGAAGTAGGGAACACTGCCTGGAAATTCGCTATTATGAAATCATTGTTGCTTTTTTGATGTAATGGTAGTGAGGTTATGTTTATTAAATGTTCTTATCTTTGAGAGGCACATAATGAAATTAGGGTTTTGTCATTTTCTCCATTAAAAAATGGGGGGGGCGAAATCTGGTAAAATGGCTAGAAAGTTTGAAAGATGATTAAGACAATAAATCTCTTGTCTTTCACATATTCTCAGAAGTCATCTATAGTCCACTCGAGGACTGGAGGTACAAAGTAAACCCAGAGTGTGTCTGCGTTTGTGTGTTGTGTAATGGAAGAGAAAGGAAAGGAAGAGAGCGAGATAGTGGTAGTGGACAAGATACCCTGAGTCATCTTAGAAATGAACCAACTGATTGATTTCACTTAATCTTTTGGGAAGTTGGCAAGTGGTTGAAGTAATAAAACTGGATCAAGAAAAAAAGGGGACACGAATTCTTATACATACGTGTGTGTTTAATTAAGGCAATCTGGTGGTAATATGTTTAATCTTAGGAATGCAAATTATATTAAAAGGAAAGGAAGTGTCATCCCAATTTCAGGCCTGGCCCTAATGTAATCTTTGAAGAAAAACAACTGCCATGTAGCTGGAAAAGTTAAAAAGGACATGATGAAACCATAGCAAATATTGGGAGAATTCCCAGAGGAGTGAGCAATTAAAAAACAGATCTGGGATTGCCCATGCAAAAATTATATAACGGAGGAAGCTTGGAATAAAATTTAGAAATGTTACCTTGGGCAAGGTCTCATATTTGTTTCTGGAAATTAGGTGACAAAATACCCTAGGATTTATCTTAAAAGTGAAGGGGTTATAATACCAATTATTTAAGCACAGACAGAACACTCTTATGAGAAAGGTAGATTATGGCCTTGACATTGGAGAATGGCCAAGTTTTAGTTTTGTGGATCATTTTTGGTACATTCTCTCAACGACATTTATTGAACACCTGCTGGGTCTGGAACTGTGCTAGATACCACAGAGGTGCATTAGACAAGGTCGCTGTCATAAAAAATGCATGGCCAACATGTAGAGACAGGCACGCGAGACTAGCCATTTTGCAAAAGATGCTTTGCAGAGCTGCTCAAAAACCACAGACTGAGGGCCATTGCCAGTTCCTTAACTTACCACACAGGTTGGTGAATTTAGAGAAAGAACAGTCCAAAGGAAGGAAGTAGTCTGTGAAATGCAAAGAGCTGAAAAAGGTGCGGTAGGTACACACGTGTGTCGTGGTTAGCAGAACAGTCAGTTGTTGAGAAATGAACTGATGGTGTGAAAACCTGTGATGTCATCTTTTCATTTTAAGCAACCCAGGTCGGCTCATTCTGGACATGGGTATTGTTTTCTGAACCTTACCACTGAAGAGGCATACAGCTCACTTGAAACAGAGAGCACTGAGATGACTAAGGGGAAAGAAATTACACTTCCCCAGAGCATGTTCTGCGGAATAGTTAGTCTCATGAGATGGTCTGTGAAGAAAAGATTTAGTAGTTAAACTTGGGAAATTTTGCATTTTGTTTCTGCCTGTGGTATATTCATGATGAACAATATTTTATTTAAGACTGTTTTTTTTTTAAACCCAGTGTATCCCAGGCTTAACTAGACAGAGAATACTCCCCCCTCCCACAGAGCTGCTACAAAGTAACTGGAATTTTTTATTGACATTGAAGCAGAAAAGATGACGGCCATCTTTCATATACCTCTTCGGTCAGTGACAGGACCCTTGGGAGAAATCCCAGAGCAGGGCAAGGTTCACCATTGACCCCTCACAGAGCAGGAAGGCGGAGGGGCAGTGGTTCGTTCTCTCTAAGGGGGAGAGAGAGTCGGCATCACAGATTTATTAGTTGGTATTACAGATGAAGCCATCAGGAACTGGGGGTTAATGGCAAGAATTTTAAGGTATGGGCTGGAACTTTGAAACTATAGAACTGAATTAAAACGACAGGACAGAAAGCCCAGGGACAAGTGCCAAATCCCTACACCTGGATATTCTATATACCAATTATCAATAAACTGTAACTGTGCTCCTCTATCCTGCTAGAGAATTTCTAAAGTTAAATATGACAAGCAACTCTGCAATATTTACCAAACGTTCATCTCTTAAGTCTCACCTAACATTCTTATTACACATTTAAAGGACCAGCCTCTTTTTCTGGAGGCCATGATTCAGAAAGTCTGGGGTGTGACCCAGGTAAAAAGTACTTTAAAACAATCATTCCCACATGATTCATATCCGGCAAGTTCAGAAACTAAGGCATCTGCCTCTTAAACTTTAAAGTGCCTTAGGACTTGTTTAAAAATACTTACTCTTGACCCCCACCTGAAGAGATCCTAATTCAATAGGATTAGAGCCTAGGAATCTTCCTTTCTAACCAGCGGGTGTCAGGTGATTCAAATGCATTGAGTCCAGGAAACGTGCTGTACAATTTGCCAGTTCAGGAAGTTCCGATGTTCCCAGCAGGTGGCGCTCTCGTTCACTTTGCTAAAAACTTGCACCAAAGAAAAGTCTAATTTCTTTGTTCATGAACTGGATTATTAGAAAAGTTTTAAACCTCCCAAGTAGAAAGATCTAGAACTAAGTTCTTGATAAGTTCCTTCCCAAATTTGAAGATGTCTTTGTCTGCCCTTAAGCAAGGGTGCTCAGTATTAGGAATGATTGTAGACAGCCCTGCACCCAGGGATGGCTGAATTGCAGAGAAGACCAGAGAAAGAAAATGAGCCTTAAGAGTTCAGGGGTCTCTTCAGACCTCTAAACGCTGAATTAATCTGAGGACAATTAAGGCTACAAATATGGCGGGAATGTGTCTTAATTTAGCACTGAATGGTTAGATATTGAACTCTATTTTAGTCTTTAAAAAAAAAAAGACACTCCAAATCAAAGTAAGAAATCCACTTGGAACTGAAGAGGTTAATGGGCATTAGGGGTGACCCCTATACTGCAGATAAACACTGGAGTACGGAAAGTTTCTTGGCTTAATTTGGTCAGCAAACAAGGATCAGACACCTGTAAAAACCAAGATTTGTTGAGTTCTAGTTGAATGGGTTTAGTTTTACACTTAAAAAAATTTTTTTATTACTGAAAATTTCAAACATACAAAAAAATAGAATTTTATAATGAACCCCCATGTACCTTTTACCCAGCTTTAATAACCATCAATTTTTGGCCAACCTTGTTTATACCGTCACCTACTCCCCTACCTCCAGGATTTTAAAAAGCAAATCTTAGTCACCATAACATTGAGCAAGGTCCAATGTTTTCGTCCACTGGGCTGACTCGGTGATTTGGGGCAGTCTTAATGGGACCATCTTTAACTTTAGTTCTGCTAGTTTCATATAAAGAAAATATGCCCTAGGGTAAAAAACATAGCCCCTGATAACAAGAAAACACTGTACATGTGGGCTATGCTCTAGATTTTGGGGTTCGGGGTACATTTAACTAGGTATTTGTTTCCCCTCCTATGTGAAAATCACCATGTTGTCAGTATGAACAATTACTGCTAATCTGTTTTCTCAATTTCTGAATTTATACCAACACCCCCCAAACTTTTCTTAAAGGGTGGTCCAAAGTCACTGGCACGTTGTAACTCTCTAATAATTATCTTTCCTGTGTGTGGTTTGTGGTTTTTAAATCATCACCATCCCCAAAGTTGGAAAAGGGATGCTTTTAAAGTTTACATTAGGAATCTAGGATAGCAACTTTATCTTCAGTGTTTACATGTTTTTCTTTGTTTACAATTTGTATTTGGAAAAAATAAAGTCAAAATAAGTAACAATCATAAACCCACCACTTAACAAGGTATACAAAGTAGGAAGTGAAAGTTCTTTGTTTATTCCTTCAGGATCCTGTCCCTGAACAGTTAGGCCTTCCAGAATTTTTCCTGAAGCTTAACAGATGCGCCTCTCTTTCTACACAAACTCAGACACACACACACACACACCACTCCACTTTTTTCACAGATATGGGTTTATGTAAAACAAATGTTCTGCAAAATCTCATGTGAAAAGGTATGGACATCTTTCCAAGTTAGTAAAAATATATTTTATTGTATGTATGGTCATATATTTTTAATGACTGAATAGTAGTCCATTGTACGGTGTACCATAGTTTCTTCAGCTAGCCCTTGATCAAGGAGCTTGTCTTCCTTTCTCTCTTCCCTCCTCCCTCTCTTCCTCCTTCCCTTCTGTATTTCTGTACTTCTTTATCTTTCTGTCTTCCTTTTCTGTACAACACTGTGCCAAAACTTCTTGTGCATGAATCTTTTTCTACCCATGCAATTATTTGTATATAATAGATTCCTAGATATGGGATATAGGTCACAGGGTATGCACCTAAATTTTTAAAAAGAAATACCACCAAATCCACCCCCTCCCCTGGATGTATATCAGTTTACGTGCTGCCTTCTCAAATCCTAGTTACCTTCTAAGGTTCAACAGAATTTCTGCTCCCCTGGCTTCTCTATGAAACCTTCCCTAGTAGTCTAGCCCATTTTAATGTACAACTTCCTTACCACTTTGTGCTCTTCTCTGTTTCATACATGACTATTATTTAAAACAACTGTATTTTGTTAGACATATCTAACGATCAAACTTTATGCTGTCATCCCAAGGTTCGCCTTCTACTTTCTCTGCCAAAGACCCGATTGGCCGTTTCTCCAGAGACCCTGGCCCCCCGCCCCCCACCGCAGTGATCCTTCTCAGTGAACCTTTTGTAACCCTCCCAGATTCCACCCCTGCCTCTTGGTCCCACTTCTGCTGTAACCATCCCTTGTTATAGTGCAATATAACTGTTGTTCGCCTGTCTGATTTTTTCCATTTTACTGTAGGCACCTTGAAGGCAGAGACTTTATTTCACTTTTTTCATAACTGTGTATCCCCAGTTCTGACCTAGCACAGGCCCATGGGAAGCATTCAACATTTTTGTTGAGTGGGTGAATGAATGACCTTTACCATGTAGCCCAATGACATGATTGAATTGTTTCATGGGTATATGTATGTCTTCTTTTTAATTACATTGCCTGTTCTCTTTTTAAGATAGGATCCTTGTTTTGTATCTCTTGTTCTGCACCCTTTTCTCTCGCCCAGCACAGTGTAAGTGTAGAGTAGGTACTCAATTAGTAATTGTTTCATGAAATGCAGCTAAGTTACACTGAATTAGGTAGCATTCATTGCTCAAAACCGGAAATCTCTATCTCCTTGTAGGGCTACACACATGTTGCTAGTTAAGATTGTATAGCAAAGGATTTGTAAATTCCCAAAATACTGCAGTTTGCAACATTTGGAACACCTTCTCTTCAAAACAAATGATTGAAAATCAAGCAGATTAGCTAGAAAGAAACCAGATTGCAACAAACTCTATCACTTAGACCAGCAACAGGAAAGTTACCCCAACACTTAATCCACAATTGAAAAAGAACTAATGAAATAGCTCTTCCCGTCATCTCACAACCTCACTACAAAAGTTATATTTTCCAGGGGCCAGAAGAAATATAATCAATACTCTTTATGCTCGCTTATTGTCAATGTGACATTATATGAAGTGATGACTCAGATCGTGGCATCTTAATGACAAGAGTAAATGCCATTTGACTCATCTACTCATTCATGAGACTGGTATTTCAACCTACTTTCTGAAATTTATTTATTTATTTATTTATTTATTGTTTTTCAGTTACAGTTGTGCCACCTTTTTCCCCATTGCTCGCCCCTAACTGGTCCCCTGTCACTCCCACAGTCAATCCCTCCCTCCCCAGCGCTGTCCGTGCCCGTGAGTCTTCTATTTGTGTTCCTTTGCTTGACCCTTCCTCTTCTTTCCCCTGTTATCCTCCTCCCCCTGCCCCTCTGGTCACTGTCAGTTTGTTCTTTATTTCCAAGCCTCTGGTTCAATTTTTGAAATTCTTTAGGAACAATTCATATAATAATCCTGATTAGGCCCCTGCATCTTTGCTGTCGTTTTTAAAAAGACTGTATTTTTCAGAGCAGCTTTAGGTTCACAGCAAAGTTAGAAAGACGTTACAGAGATTTCCCATATATGTCCCATCCCCACATGGGAAGGCCTCCCACATTATCGACATCCCCTGCCAGTGTGGGACATTCGTCAAAATGGATGCACTGCACTGACACGGCCCTATCACCCAGACTCCATAGTTTGTTAGAGTTCACTCTTGGTGTTGAACATTTTATGGGTTTGGACAAATGTATAATGTCATGTATCCACCATTATAGTATCATACAAATATCTGGAAACTACATGTGTGTTCACTGTTGCCCTAAAAATTCTGCGTTCTACTTATTCATCCCTCTCTCCTTTCAAGCCCTGACAGCCACTGATCTTTTTATTGTCTTCATAGTTTTGCTTTATTTGGAATATCCTATGGTTAGAATTCATCTGTCGTGTAGTTGGAAATCACTTTTGAAAGTGTTGAAGAGAGAAGTAAATTGGCCCCTGCTCTGGCTTAGCCCGGAAGCTGGTGACTTAAGGTTATCTAGTGGGACTCTTGGGGTATACCCTTGGGGGCCACGTCTTTCAGTTCTTTGTGATCCGACTCCTGGTTGTTTCTAATATTTGATAAACCGGGGCACTCTGGAAACCCGAAGCTGTGCTGGAATCGTCGTACCATCAGGCCGCGTAGGACCTGCCACAGAGGTCCTGGCTGGTTGCTTGTCCTTGAAGGGATTCCCCACCTCGTCACAGTGCTTCTCATTTTCTTGAATAAGAATATAATCTTCTGAAGATAAGTAGCTCTTTATTGGATCATCTTGCAGTGGACCAAGATCATGTACAAGTTTGTGGAAGGAAATATCCCCATTCGGCTAGCCACAGCTAAACATGGCTCAGGAAGAGCCTTGCCAAGAGTCTGCTAATATAGTTTGAGATGCAAACATCAGCATCAGAAAAAATATCCAAAAACAAACAGACAGACGAAAAACAAGTGAGGAGGCGCTCTGCAAGTTATCCCAGCCTGTCTATCAGGCTTTAAGAAGACATTGTATTTCAGAACTAATCCTCATCTCTAGGTGGTACCTCCGGCTTGCTGCAGGGATAAAAGCCATTGACCTTTGGCTTATGCCCCTTTGATTAAGTTTAATCTACAGCAGCTGGTACTAAAACCCAGGACCGCAAAACACAACTGAGCTGGGAGATACCTGTTAGGGCCATTGTCTCTGACTTTGACTGTAGGTGCAGCAGGTACCTGATATCACATCTTGGAACGTGTGGCGAGGAAATAAGAATGAGCACAGATATTTAGCAATAAAAAATTCATTGCAGTATAGTTAGTACTTGTAAAAAGATAAAAACTCTGTACAAATTTAACAATGGCAGATTGCTAAAATAAATAATAGAATATCCATGTAGTAAATGTAGCTATTTAAAATTATATGGTAGAAATATGTCTTTTATCTTGAAGTATGTTCATGACACAGTAAACCAAAAAACAGATTATAAAACATATATGTTTTTATCCCAATTTTGTTATAAAAATAGAAAACTCAGAGTACTGAAGTGCTGCCCTGGCTGGCGTGGCTCAGTGGACTGAATGCCGGCCTGTGAACCAAAGGGTCACCGGTTCAATTTCCAGTCAGGGCACTTGCCTGGGTTGCGGGCCTGGTCTCCCGGTGGGGGTGTGTGAGAGGCAACCAGACATTGATGTTTCTCTCCCACTCCTTCTCCCTCCCTTCCCTTCTCTCTAAAAATAAATAAAATCTTTTTTTAAAAAAAGCACTAAATTGTTAATGGGCTCAAGGTAGATAAGATGAATGGGATTACCGTTTAAAAGCATCTTTTTTTTTTAAACTTGCCTGCATTTTCTGATCTTTCTGAAATGAATATGTAAGTATGTATTGATTTGTTATAATAAATGCAATAGATTTTGAAAATAAAAATACAGGGCCTGGCTCTATTAAGTATCATGGACAGAAATGAATGAACCAAACGTTATGTAATATCCAATTTTCCACCACATAGCAATTGGTGCTATTATGACCTATGATAAAAATGTTTCCATAGTATATTTCATATCACATTTTAATTTATCTGTTTACCTATCTGCCTCCCCTTCAGCCCAGGCTCCTCCAGGGGTAGGATTATTATCATTCATCTTTATATCCCTAGCACGTAGGTCTGGAATCTGGGAGGTTATGAGGAAACATTGAATAATTAAATAAACACCACACCTAATAGTACTGAATGATTTCAATTTGACTTTCAAGCATGCTGTTCACAATTACATCATCCATCTTTCTCTAACCAGAATATAGTCAGTATACTTATTTGTGTTAAAACAAACTTTGACTTGAAAAAACGCAGTGGTTCCTCAAACCTAGATAACGATAAAAAAATACCTGGAAGCTCTACCCCCAAATGCCACACTGCATCTGATTTAAAAGCACCTCCAGCTGTAAATAACACCATGGCAAAAATCCAGTCCACCAGAGGGAGTTCTTGAGGCAAAATTAAGATAAAAGGTCAGGGGCCAAGAGCTGAAGGCAAATAATTCCTGGAAATCACACACGTTTGTGTTGTGGGTTCTACACCAAAGATGTCATCGAATTTGGGAATCTTAGAAAGTATTGCAGGAAAAGTGCAAAAAACATACAAACAAAAAAAATCATAATATTCAGTGTTTTCAAGAGGATAAGAAAATGAATGTATATTTGAAGGCATTCTTTTTTCAGAGCCCAGTGGAAGCATACTCATCAAAAGCCTTAAAATTAAGCATAACTTTTGACCTAGTAGTTTTACCTCTGAGGATTTATCCTAAGGAAGTTATTATGGATGTGCACAAGAAATGAGCTCTAAGGATGTTCATCGCAGTGCCATCTATAATAGGAAAAACAAAAGAGTAAAGAACACAATAAAAGCAGAAACAATGTATCCAACAGCAGCAAATGGGCAAGGGCCATTATGGAATAGCCACATTGCAGAATACCTTATGGCAATTACGAAGATACTATAGAAATGTATTTTTAGATATGGAAAGATGCTCCCCAAATGTTGCTACGTTTTTTAAAAGGCATAATACAGAAGAGTATGCAAAGTAGACCTAGTTTTTGTAAATGAGGATATACAGATGGATCAAATATAATTAGTGGTAGTTTTCTCTGGAAGAAGGAGATTATGGATTGTTAAAAGTTCCTCTTGTGTCTCTGTCTTTTCTGAGTTCTTTGTAATGAGCCTATGTTGCTCATATAATAAGAAAAATGTTGTGGTGGAGGGAGGAGAAGGCTGGGTGGAGGTCAAAGAGGGTGGAAGGGAGATAAATGGTAATGGAAAAAATACAATAAAAATAAACTATTCAAAAAAGAAAGGAAAAAAGGGAGACTTTTGCAAAAACAAACACATATTAAAGTATAATACTGATAGAGTCAGAGGAGAAAGGCCTTTTTTTGATGCCAGTTTTTATATAGCACTTACTATATACCATGCACGATATCAACTAAGTTACATTTAGTAACTTGTTTAACCCTCATTACAATCCTATGATTAAGTCAGTAGAGCCAGGCTGGGGACCCTGGGACTCTAGCTCTAGAGTATTCAGTCCTAACAAGCACCCCACTTTTAGGGGACAAAGCTAGGTCTGTGTCTCCTTGTCACCGCCTCTTCAGGACGCCCATTTCCCACGTCTTGATTCTAGGCAGGTTGCTGGAGAGCAGTACATTAGTGCTCATGGCCCACACTAGGGAGGATCCTGAATGGCAACTTCTGCAGTTGACTTTGACAGTGATCTTAGCAACGTGCAGTGGATGAAATTTCCCTCTCAGCACCTCCTGCCCTACCTGCCCTACTTGCTAATTTTAGTGCCTTCACCTGTGGGCACTAAAGGCCAACTCTCAGTCTCTGGAATTTTCCTGATAGATTCCTCCTATGTTAGAGCCTAGTTATCCTATTCTTTGAATTCTTAGTTTCATACTTGGCGACTGCTGGCGAATCTTCAGAAACACGTTAATGCTAATATGACAAAGGACATAAGTGTGATGATGAAATGTCAGCCTTCCAGGTAACATGTACATCTAAACAGAGGCCTTCTAGAAATTATTCCTAAAGCCAAAGGATTTGCTATCTCATGGTAGATATTCAGAATATTACAGGGGAAATGCTTTATGCATTAATTGCTCAGCTGCCTGAGCTAACAGCTGTTTCGAGTCCCGTTACCACTGCTAAGTTCCCTAAAAAGGCTGCAAAAGCTAAATATCCGGTTCCTGCCTTCCCTCAGCTAGGGGTGGCCATGCAGCATGTTCTAGCTAATGAGATGTAGGCCGTAGTCTAGTGGGGATTTGGGGATACAGCTTTTGATTTTCTGATAAAAAGCAAAACATGGATGCTTGTACCTTCCCCAGCCACCTCCCTTCCTCTGCCAGACGACTTCAACTTGATACGTGGAGCAGTTTTAGTTATTTGTGACCACAAGGAAAAGACCAGAAGAGTCGAAGAGATGCCAACCCAGAAATCATTCAGCCACTGAACCAAAAGCAGCTACTTGTGTCTAGGTTTGGGGTTTGCTTTTTTTTTTTTTAAATATCTGAAAAATAATCCATTTGTTAAACCACTTTTAGCCAGTTATCTTTCACTGTCAGCCAAAGCCTTCCTAACTGATACACACGCCTTTTCAAAACAAACCACAGTCTGATTCCACGGCTTGTTTCACCCAGAACATTAAAGTGTTCCTTCCTGCTCAGGTCATCTGCCTGACCTCTAGAGAGTGACTGCTCCCTATGCCTGCTGTTCATACGTCCTTTGTTCTTTATGCCTTAGTTAATAACCTTTATAGTTAGTACGTATTTATATTAAACTTTTCTTATTTAAAATAATGAGTGGGCTCCCCCTCCTGATTGGCCCCTGACTAATGAGACAGGGCCCAGCTGAGACTTTCCCACTTCCAGCATCCACAGTGGGACTGCATTCCTGCTTCCTCTGTTTACTTGTAACACTTTGCTAACAACTCCTATGCAACTTAAGAGAATCCTTCTCCAATTACCCTATTTTGAGTGAACCCTCTGTTTCCCATTGCAACCTTGACTGATACAAACTAGATACAGCGCTGTCCAATACAGTAGCCACTGACAGCATGTGGCTAGTTAAGTTTTCATTGTAATTAACTAAAAATGAAATGAAATTGAAATTCAGCTCTTCAGTCTCACTAACCACATATCAAGGGCTCAGTAGCCACATATGGCTAATGGCTACAGTATTGGCCAGATGAGATATAGAAAATTTTCATCACCACAGAAGGGCCTGCTGTACAGCACTGATAGAACGCTGACCATCCCAGGCCTTCTCTCCACCATGCTTTTTCTTCCCGTCTTCTTTACTTTTATAGTACTCACATTCTTAGTTTTCTTTACAATCAGCTGCCTTTGTCAGCATCCCAAACATATCAACATTTCTTGATATCTGTTTTGCCTTTGGCCTACTTGCAACTTTAAACTGTAATTGCACACCATGTACTTCCGTTGTCTTTCTTCTTGACTGCCCTGGATATCCACTCGTGTCATATGTAGGTAATTTGTTCATTTTCATTGTTATGTAGCATTCCATCATGGGAACATGTCACTCTCTTAAAAAAATCCATCCTACTGTTGCTGGGTGTTTGGGTTGTTTCCAGCTTCTGGTGATTACAAACCATGTGCAAGTTCCCCGGGTCTGTTTGTGCGCACAGGCCCCCATTCCTGTAGATTGCGGGTCTGGAGTGGAATTAAACTGCTGGGTTAGAGGGTGTGCATTTCTTCCTCTTTAATGAAGGGTGCCAATCTGTGTTCCAAAGTGATCGAACCAATTTGCATTCCCACCAGCACTACCTGAGAGTACCTATTGCTTCACACCTTCACCAACACTTGGCATGCAGATGTTTACATTAGCCATCCTGATGAGCTTATAGTGGTACATCCCTATGATTTGTAAATTGCATTTTCCTGCTAACCAATGAGGTCGGCACTCTTAAAAATACTGTCCTTTCCCCATGCTCTGTGTTGCCACTTCTGTCTAAATCAAGGTCCACATATGAGTGGGCTCGTTTTAATATGCCCTTTTCTTTCTTTTTATTTTGGGGGAATATATTTTATTGATTATGCTTATAGCTGTCCCATTTTTTCTTTCCCTTTATTCCCTCTACCCTGCACCCCATCCTATCATCCCCCCACCTCTGAGTTCATGTTTATATGTTGTACATATCAGTTCTTCGGTTTCTCAATTTCCTATACTATTCTTAGCCTCCCTTTGCCTATTTTTTTTTTTTTGTCAACACTTTCCCACCACCACTTTCCCAGCCCCACCCCTCTCCACCTCCCACCCTCAATCTTTCCCCCATTTGGCTTTGTTGATGGGTCCTTTATGCAGGTTCCTTGATGACCCTTCCCCTCCTTGTCCCCTGTTATCCCCCTCCCCCCTCCCCTCTGGTTACTGTCAGTTTGTTTTTTATTTCAATATTGCTGGTTATATTTTATTTACTTGTTTATCTTGTTGATTAGTTTCCATTTATAGGTGAGATCATATGGTATCTGTCTTTCACTACCTGGCTTATTTCACATAGCATAATGCTCTCCAGTTCCATCCATGCTGTTGTGAATGGTAGTAGCTCTTTTCTTTTCGCTGCATAGTATTCTATTGTGTAAATGTACCACAGTTTTTTGATCCACTCATTTACTGTTGGGCACTTTGGTTGCTTCCAATTCTTGGCTATTGTAAATTGTGTTGCTATGAACACTGGGGTGCATAGGATTGTTTGAACTGGTGTTTCAGGATTCTTAGGGTATAATCCCAGCGGCGGAATTGCTGGGTCAAAAGGCAGTTCCATTTTTAGTTTTTTGAGGAAACTCCGAACTGTTTTCACAGTGGCTGCAGCAGTCTGCATTCCCACCAACAGTGTACTAAGGTTCCTTTTCTCCACAACCTCTCCAGCACTTGTTGTTTGTTGATTTGTTAATGATGGCTGGTGTGCAGTGGTATCTTATTGTGGCTTTAATTTGCTTCTCTCTATGGCTAGTGATGCTGAGCATCCTTTCATGTATCTCTGGGCCCTGTGTATGTCCTCATTGGAGAAATATCTGTTCGGGTCCTTCGCCCATTTCTTAATTGGGTTGTTAATCTTCCTAGAGTGGAGTTGTGGGTGTTGTTTATATATTTTGGAGGGCAAACACTTGTCTGAGGCATCATTGGCAAATATATTTTCCCATACGGTTGGTTCCCTTTTCATTTTGCTGATGTTTTCTTTAACCATGCAGATGTTTCTTATTTTAATGACGTCCCATTTGTTCATTCTTTCCTTTATGTCCCTTGCTCTAGGGGACATATTGGTGAAAATACTGCTGCATGGAATATCTGAGATTTTCCTGCCTACGTTCTCCTCTAGGACTTTTATGGTGTTGTGATTTACATTTAAGTCTTTTGTCAATCTTAAGGTTATTTTTGTGTGTGGTGTAAGTTGGTGGTCGAATTTCTTTTTGTTGCATGTCCTCTAGCTCGCTGATTCAATCCTCTGCTTCGTCTAGTCTGTTTTTGATTCCTTCTACTGTGTTCTTCAATTCAGAAATTGTATTCTTCATTTCCTCTTGGTTCTTGTTGACCGTCCTTTCCTATGGAAAAGGAAAGGACATAAGGTTCCTATGTCCTTTCTCATGCTGATATACTCTGCAGTAAGTTCCTTGTAGTTTCCCTGTAGTTTTTTTGTTTTAATTACTGTAGCTTTAATATCAATATGTCTTGATTATCTGTTAGAGAAAATCCTCTGACTTTTTTTTTCTCATTCAAGATTGTCTTGGATGGTTTTGGTCCTTTGCAATACCATATGTGTTTTAAAATGAGCTTGCCAAATCAACCCCTAAACTCAGTTGAGTCTTTCAGGTAAGGAATATGTATATTTTCCCATTTAATTCAGGTCTTCTTTACTATACTGGAATATAGTTTTATAATTTTCCTTGTAGAGATCTTATAACTTTTAAAAATAATTTATTTCTAGGTACTTCATATTACTGATGCTATTAGTTATAGTATCACTTTTCTAATTGTTTTTGGTATAGAAATGCTGTTGAATTTTCTTTGCTGACTTTGTATCCTAGCAACCTTGCTAGAAATCTCTTACTAACCAAATAATGTATAGGCAGGTTCTTTTGGATTTTTTATTACATTATTATATAATTTACAAGTGACATTTTCTCTCTTTTCCAATGGCTATCTCTTTTATTTCTTTTCCTTGCTTTATTGCACCTCCTAGGGTCTCTGGTACATCCAACAATGTTAAGTAGAGGTTGTGGCAGAAGCCCTGTTTGTCTCATTTCCAGTCTCCAAGGGAAAGATTTCAGTGAGCACTCAGTTTATTATTTGCCGTTTCTTTGTTTTTAAATACACTTTATCAAATTAAGAAAGATTACTTCTATTCCTAGTTTAAGAGTTTTTTTAGTTACCAGTGGATTTTGAATTTTATCAAGTCCCTTTTTTGCATCGATTGAAATGATTATATGCTTTTCCTTCCTTTAATTTGTTCATGTGCCTCTCTCAGAAAATGAGTTGGGGAGTTGCTAAGTCTATTTTTGAATACAAACATCTTGAAACATGCGTCTTTGGGTATAGCAATTCAAACTGTCCTGATAGCAAAAATAATATAAGCCAAATATGGAACTTACTTTCTCGTTTAACCTCATGTTATAAGGACTCTGTTTCTCTCCTTCACGGTGCTCGGCTTTTCTCCACCCCGCCCCCCAATCTGGAACAAGATGGCTACCAAGAGCCGTGCTGTCCCTACTTAAAGCTGCAAGTTCAACAGAATAAAGTTAGGCATCTTTCTCTCAGCTTTCCCAGAAAAACTGTCATTATATCACTTTGGCTGTGATTGGGTCACTTTCCCATCCCTAAAGCCATCACTATGCCAGTGGAAGACAATGGCCTGCTAGATTAGACTTTAGTCACATGTCCAGTCCTAGAGCTGGAAGTGGCATCACTCATCCTGCAGTAGGTGGGCGGGGGGCAGGGGCAGAAAGTAGGTGATTCCAGAGTTAGCACAGAAGGGTGTCTCCCACACTGCTACACCAACCCAGCTCTTAACTACTATCAGCACCCCTGCTGGAGCCATTACAGGCCAATTGTCATTTGCTGATTTTATTAGGTGTGTTCAGCTTATGCAATTCAGTTTGGTTTGTTAAGTGCCAGACATTGTGCTTCAGATGAATTATTCCTGCGGTTCTCACGACAACCCTAAGAAGGAGGTACAAATATTACACATATTTATAAAATAAGGCCCAAATGACACAGTTGAAAGGATAGAACTGGGATTGACACTCACATCTACTTAGCTCCAGGGTCTGGTTTTTTATATTACCCAACGCTGCTTCTCTAGCTCTGAAATACAAGGATATGGACACTTAAGCCCCTTTATCTCATTCCGGAGCAGAACTTCTGAAATATTATCCATGAACAATGTTTTGTAACTTGACATACCCCAGAGGGACATACAAGTGGAAGGATCTACAATCTGTCACACAGGATGTGTGTCAACATGAAAGCTAAATAAAGCAAGGATCACTACCAGTTTGTCCTGTTGCCCAGCCTTCATCAGTGACATGGGGCCATTTCTGAATTCAGTTTCCTATGAATCAGCCACCTAATCCCTGAGCTTCACATTAAGGAAGTCGGTGCATTATGTGGTTGGTAACACGGCATAAGGAAGGTCAAAATGCCCTGGGGTCATATAAAAGGTCCTGTCCTCACTCTTTCCATATGGCTGCTTGAAGAGCTGGATTGTGCAGCATCTGGTGCAAGGTAGACCCCCACTGATCTCGAATCTAGAAGCATGTGCACCTGAAAACCTTCCCTATGCAAGGACTTTCTAATTTCAAGTCAATACATCCCCCCTTTCTGCTTAAGTAAGGTTTCACTGACACAGATTCCTTCTGAACTTTCACTGCAATATTCTCACCAGTAAAAATGCGCTTTGATTCATGTCTCTTCTTTTACTCTGTGATGTGTGTCAGTTCTTCTGGTGATAGCAAACAATACCATCAGCAGCAGTACTTTAAGAATGAAAATAATTACATGTTTGTAGACACCGCAGGATAAGTGTGCAGAAGGCCTTGCAGTCCTGTTAATTCAGAGACGAGTCACAGAGAGGTTTAAAGGTTTCCCCAGGTCACACAGCTTGCAAGAGTCCAGAATTGAGATTAAAATCCAGGGGGTTCTGACCCCTGGGCCAACACTCTTTATACTTCAGGTTGCCCCTAATCAGCCTGGATCATCTTGGCCTCTCACAGTCACTGAAGTTAGTCAATAAGAAAGGCAATCTGATGTTGTTAGAAGCAAGTTTGTTCCAGATTTGACTGGTTGGGACTTCCTGACCCTGTGAAGAAAAGAATATTTGGCAGTGCGGTTTTCTGTGCACACAGAGGTGTGACTGCGATTTTGTTACCTTATTGTAACCCTTCGTGTTAAAAGTTCATGTACAGAACCACTGCAATGTATTCGCCAATTCTCTCTAGTTTTTGTCACTTCTCTATCAGCTGGTTGAAAGTAAGGTGCAATACACTCAACGTTTTAGATGTTGAATTTGCTTAAATATTCAGTAGTTCTTCTTATGCTTCAATATATAAAGTAAACTGTCGTTAATGTGTTACTTGCCTTTGTTTGCATGTTCTTTAATGTGATTACAAGTTTTCTGGGGAATGAAGCCATCTTTTTATAGAGTACAGTCTTATCATATTTTGATACTTTCCAAATATTTACCCAGATGTCGGCTCGAGCCTCCCACTGCTCATCCTTGCCAGGCTTTTTCCACATTCCTAGTGAATTTCCTCTGGCAGGTTCCAGCTCCCACAGGGCTCTTGGGCCACTTCGAGGCATGTGTCCTTTGTAGTGACTTGCCTCTAACATTTGTCAGGACCTGCCCCTAAAAGTTTATAGCAGGGCAGGGAGAAGAAGGGAGACTAACATAGCAATTGTCTAAATATTTAACAAACTATTAAATAACATTTGTACAGTCCTTTTATCTTGACAAATATGTCTTCATAAAAACCTAGAAGGCCATGTTGAAATGTACAATTCTTGGACTTCCGGTTCCCCTTTGGAATCCAGGAGTTTAGGAAGGGCTGGGCTCTGCTCTCTAACCCCCTTCCATTTCTACTCCATCCCCTTCTTTTTTAGGGGCATGTACATCAGCAACATGGGCTATAATCTGGAGGATGGACCCAGGGACAACTTCAAAATTAATTCCTTTTGCTTTACTATGCAGATCTCCCTCTACTGCCCCCAGACTCAGCACCAGGTCCCACCCATTACTTAGTGGACTCATTGATGACTCTGCTAGATCCTAGGAGGGGCTTTCTCTCCCCATCATTGTCTGCAAGGGGGAGGGTGTGGTATAGAAGCATGCTCATTGACATTAGAATTCATTGGTATAAATTATGCTTCCCCAACTCGTGTAGCAGACAAAAAGCAAAAGGACAGTTAGTTAAAGTTTTAAGTAATTGTTTTTTTCTCTAATAGGTAAACCCGAGCACTTTGTTTCATTAACCATGTCTTCAAAGCTTGAAAGTTTTTTCTTCTTCTTACAATCATTCATCACTTAAGATGTATCTAATTGCCAAAGCCTCATCTTTGTACTGGCTATATGTCCACCTCTTAAATCTGAAATAAGTATATGTTTTCCATGTATAACCCTTAATTTCCCCCCTCAGTTTCCAGTTTTCCCAGTTTTATTCAGATATAATTGATACATAGCACTGTAAAAGTTTAAGGTGTACAGCAAAATGACTTGACTTACTTATATTGTGAAATGATTACCATAGTGCCGGTCTTTAGTTTTAATTGCATTTCTAGATATACTATTTTAAAATGTCATTGGTGTAAATGGCTTCTTTGCACACTTGAGAACCAAATGATTCTCAGTCTTCAAGAGGCTAAAGAGGCACAAAAAGAACCTGTGGAAGGAGTGTTGATGTGTTTTCTCATGGAATGAATGGCGTCAGCCAGCATTGTTTCTTGGCCCTACAGGGAAGACTTCTAAGGACAGAGCTTTTAGGGGCATGTTTTGTTCTTTATAAAATTATCCCTTGCTATCCAAATAAATTCAGTTCTTGGGTTCAGATAAACCAGCTGGGTGAATTAGAGAGTTTGGAGAGCAAACTTTGATAACAAGGGGAACCTGTGTTATTATAGTTCTAAAATAAAAAATTCTGTGATAATGAACTGTGAGTTTAACCATTAAAATATGTGCTATTCCTAAACCATTTGGCACTCCAAATTCAATGCTGACTTAACTCCTGAGGGCAAAGCTCTGATCAGCACTTTATCTATGTGTCCTGGTTAAGTCCTTTTAGTTTTCTGACTTTAAATTAAGCAATCAGGAAAGGGTCAGTTACTAGAGCAGGGGGATCATGTAATGCTCTGGAGGAAAGGCACTTTATTTTACATGATTTTGCAAGAGGAAAGGATGTTAAGTAGTAATTGGATGATGATCATTTTATTAAAGGGTTAAAAGATTTTCTGGGAGATAGCTATGCTTTGTAGAGGACTCTGTTTGTAGAAAAATCCTTCCCTGTGACTGAAAAAGATGATAGCTGATAATAACAATAATAGTTATTAAGGGCTTTGAAATTTATGAAATGCTTTAATAGATATTATTTTATATCATCTCAGTGCTATCCAACAGAACTTTCTGCAATGACAGTAATGTTCTCTTCTGCTTTGAGAGCCACTAGCTGCATGGGGTGCATGGAAAATGTTGAATACTCAGATAAAAATCAGAATACTTCTACCAGCAGATGAACTGAACACTTGGGTAAAAATAGCAAATGTCTACTGTGAGATTCTTTCTTTGAGACAGATATAATAAAAGCTACTTTTGGTCACTGCCGACTGATTTACAAAACTTAGTAAAATTATGTGAGAAGGAAGCCAACAAGCTTTAATGATGTACACAATTTTATACAATTTTTAAGGATTGCTTCCAACTGTCCCTACAATTTTCTGGCTACCCAGATCTTTGTGTGTACAGCAACTGTATAATTTAGTTTTCAGTGCAATGGTCCATCAGGGCAATAGATCATCTGGACTTCCGTTCACTTTACTACTTTATGCCAGGTGATCACCCAGTACTTTTCTCTGTTTAAACTGAACTTCCTTTGTGCATTGCATCTTGATGTCAGTTGACCTTTACCTGATAAGTATATAAAAGGTATTAACTCTACCTACTCTCTCCTCATTAATCTGTCATTAAATTACTCCTCTGTATTATTATGACATTTTCATGATGTTAAACCAAAGTCTCTATTTAGTGGTGTCATCAAGGGTAAATTGGAAGGTTTTGGTGTCATCATAATCTCTTCTTGCCCCAGCCACCCAAAATTAACATACAAATTATGTTAAAATTGTATTTATCTTGTCACGAACTTCAAGACAATTCTAACTGCTCCTCATTCCTAACCACCAGGACAATTAAATAGAATTTCCAGAGCTGCCACTGTCTTGATTTATTGAATAACTTAATATTCTAATTATCTTTCAATTATGAGTTTGCAAAAGAGAGGTATGGTGTAATAATTGATCAAAAAAAAAATTCTAGCCACAAATGTAGGATAGTTGCTATCATTTGACATGAGGTCATGCCAACTCAGTGGCATCCAAACATGTTTTCCAATACATTCAAGGTTAAACCCATTGGAGGGTTACCAAGATTATAATCAGGAACACAAATGCCTACACTGAATTATCATTGCATTACTTGGTTATCCCAAATATGCTTTTATTAATTTTTAAATATTATCTTGAAAATAAAAATACAAAATTTCAAAGCTCTTGAAAGTAATGTTTAGGTCTCTTAATATAGGTCCACAGACCTTCATGGTCTATTTGAGAAACACAGAAATTACAGAGCATTGATTTATACTCACCTATTTACTAAATGTTCCCTCTTTTACTGTGGGGACTTGGGCAAAATGACCTAACCTCTCCAAATTCTGACTTTTGAAATTGGGAATAATATCTCACGATGTTTTTGTGAGAATTAAACATTATATTGGATGTGCCACGCCTAGCACAACCGATGGAGTAGGAATGTCTAGATAGTGCAAAGCACATGGGATCATAGCCAGGGCAGTGTAAGTCAGATCGGGGCTTGCTTTTCTGCTTACATGACCTTGGGCAAGTGACAAAGTTGCATTTTGATTTTCTCCTCTATGATATAGGAATGGTATCAGTATCCTCCCCAAATGAGAGAGCTTGGGGAGGTAACTTCAGTGCTGTGTTTGGTGGACCTATTTTCTTCTTTCGTATCTCCCCTTTCCTCTGTTTGGCTGCCCAAGACTATCCTGTCCCCAAAATACACATTCTGGGAGTTGCCTAAATACCTCATAAGTGCTCAATGCTTTGTACTGATAGCATTTTTCCTGGGTCTACTTTTTAAAAAGAAACTTTTTTGAGACAGCTAGAACATTGACTACTTAACAATTTTCTTATGGATTCAGCTGTTCTACCTAGTACCTTAAGCTAAAGGATGTTGAATCCACTGGATACCTGAAAGAAGAAGAAAGAAACAGTGAAGTCTAACTTGTCCTCCTGCTCCTAGATATATTTCACAGCTTGGCCTCAGTCTCACACATTTTTAAAAATACTACCAGTACAAAGGTTATGCTAGGACATTTAGCAATCTGATAAACCAACTTAAAGAAATATCACATGTTGATGAAAGGTAAGCTTTAATGAGGCTTCCCTAATATACATAAAATAACAGAGATTAATGCCATTATTTAATATTTACCATTTAAATCTATCCATCAATCAGCCCTGGCTAGTGTAGCTCAGTGGATTGAGCATCGGCCTGTGAACCAAAGGGTCGCTGGTTCGATTCGCAGTCAGAGCACATGCCTGGGTTGCAGTCTGGGTCCTCAGTAGGGGGCGTGCGAGAGGCAACCACACATTGATGTTTCTCTCCCTCTCTTTCTCCCTCCCTTCCCTCTGTCTAAAAATAAAATAAATAAAAAAATTAAATCTATCCGTCAATCAAAGGTATATGTAAAATACTTCTAATGTGTTCAACTTTCTGTTGGACTTTGGTTTTAAAAATAGAGAAAGTTTCATAAAAAACAAATTTATGTCACAACTGTTGGCAAATATATCAGACAAACAGCACATTGCTTTTGCCAGAGTCAATGGTCATTGATTTTTGCATGTGTCAGCAACATTTACTGGTTTTAGGACTTTAAAACATGACACCACACTTTTCATTTTTGTGGGCAGGAAAGAGGGTAAGTCTAGGAGTCTGTAGCTGAGTCCTAGTCACGGCTTTCTAACTAGCTTTGAACCCCAGGTACACAGGTAAAATCTCTCAGGACCTCAATTATTTATTTCCCCCCAGATTTATTGAAGTGTAATTGACCAATAAAATCTGTGCATATTTAAAGTACACAAAGCACTGATTTAATGTATGTATACATTGCAAAATTATTGCCACAGTCAAGCTAATTAACATTTCCACACATCTCACATAATTACCATTTTTGTGTGTGTGGCGAAATTAAGATCTACACCCTTAGCAAATTTCAGGTATGAGATGCAGTATCGTTAACTATACTTACCATGATACACATTAGATTTCCAGAACTTGTTCATCTTATAACTGAAAGTTTGTACCCTTTGACCAATATCTCCTCATCTCACTTACCTCTCAGCCCTTGGCAACCCCATTTTACTCTTCTGTTCTGAGTTCAACTTTGTTAGAAGCCACATGTAAGTGAAGTCATGCAACAGTTATCTTTCTGTGTCTGGCTTATTTCTCTTAGTATAATGCCTCTCAGTTTCATCCATATTATCACAAATGGCAGGATTTACTTCTTTTTTATGGCTGGATAATATTCCATTATATGTACTTATTTATATCTTTACCTGTCTATCAATCACTTATCTATTTCCTATTTTCTTTATCCATTTATCTGTCAACAGACATTTAGATTATTTTCATGTCTTAGCAGCTGTGACTGCTGCTGCAATGCACATGGGGTTGCAGATTTCTCCTAGAGATACTGATTTCATTTCCTTTGGGTATGTACCTAGAAGTGGGATTGCGAGATCATATGTGGTAGTGTCATTTTTAATACTTTGAGGATGCTCCATACTGTTTTCTGTAATGGCTGTACCAATTTACATTGCCATCAACAGTGCACAAGTGTTCATTCCCTTTCCTTCATACCCTTACCCATATCTATCTCTTGTATTTTTTATAATAGCCACCCTAAAAGATATAAAGTGATATCTCATTGTGGCTTTGATCTTCATTTCTCTGATCATTAGAGCTGTACAGCACCTCTTCGTATAGCTGTTGGTCATTTGCGTGTCTAGTTTAGGAGAATGTTTATTCAGGTCCTTTGCCCATGTTTTAATTGTTTTGTTTTGTTTTTTCTACTGAGTGGTAGGAGTTCCTTATATATTTTGGATATTAACCCCTTATTTTTAAATTGCTAACTTGAGGGGGTTGGATGCTTTTTTGAGCCGCAGTCTCTTGTCCTTTGGGAACAGATTCCTGAAAGTGTGGATTGCTATCTGGAAAGACTGGGGTATAAGGCCCATAAGGCAGGGTCCTGACTGTTTATTCACTGTGAACCCCCCAGTGCCCGCACACGCAGACACCCAATAAAAGCCTTTTGAATACTGAACAACTGAGGACTGGCTGACCTGCAGAATTTGAATTCCAATTCAGAGCTAACTCTACTTATAACTCTTGAGTTATGAATCTAAAAATTAATAACCGGCATACATTTGGAGAAACCACACAGGAAGCTAAAACCTGCAATGGCAGCTTCCGTCGATGCCAGGGTTGAGAATTCCAGTACTGCAATTTATCATCTACAGGTTAGATCATTTCTAATATACCCAAAGAGCATGACTTATACTGAAAGCCCCATAATGTAAACAAAGATCTTTTCTCAACGGAACAGATGTCTACTCTACTGATGTTGCCCTACCTAAACAGCTGACTTCTCCGGGGGATCCTGACTCTTTCTTCCCCCTTCCTCCTGGCATCGACCACCATCACCGCTGCCAGGTACCAGAGGCAGTTTTCTGTGGGTCCAGATCTAAGATCAAACCTGAGGAAACATTAGAGAAAGGCAGTGATTGTGTTCTTGGTGCACCGTGTTCTCAAACTGAGAAAGTACAACCTCAGCTCCACTCCCAGAGATCCAGTTTAACTGGATATTCCATAACGAGGTGGCCAGTGGGCCGGACACAACCCAACCAGGGAGGGGAGAGTTTCAAAACCATCCCCGCTCTAAGTACAACCCAGGCAGTAAGCAGGCAAGGGGACTGATTTTCCTAAACTCGGTGCTCGAATGATGAGAACTTCTACCCTTGGTGTTTAATAATATTGTTTCGTTCACCATTACTTTCCTTTTTTAGCACTGAAAACATTCATGTCAAGTGCCTTTGAGGTTGGCCACGTACTTACAGGTCTTTAAGTTCCTAGCTAATGGGAAGTTGGGAACCACTGTAATTTTCTCAGGAAGCTTAACATGCCCCATCATAACCATGTTCTATTTTAAATGACTTTGGCAATGTTGAGAGTGAGGGTTTCAAAATACATATTAATTTCTCAACAAAGTAAGTCATAATTAGCTGTGTCATAATTTTTTCCTTCTTTTGTTTTCCTGATACCTGCCTTTAGAAGTGAAGTTCAATGCCACGACACTTGCCTTTCGTTAACATTCAAATCGACCATACTGACATCTCATTAGCTAACTCCCAAAGTGACTGAAAGATAACTATCATTTCTTTAGTAAACAGTAAGATACAAATGAAATAATTTAAGAAGTTTAGTAGTAGTCATATTCTTAGTTCTCTTATTTTGATCCTTTGCTTAGTAGATGTGGAAACTCTGTTTTAAAAAAAATTCCTGCAGGATACAGTGCTGGGAGATGACAGAATTAGGACTAAAAGCCAAAGAAGGATATTGATTTTTAAATCAGTGTCCTTTTCTCTCTACCAGTGATTTTCAAAGCATGGTCCAGAAAGCATTTGGGTTTCCAAGTCCCTTTAAGGGAATCAAAGAGGTCAAAATTATCTTAATAATATTAAGGTGATATTTGTTTTGTTTTGTTTTTACTCTCATTTTCCCTGAGTATAGAGTTTTCCTAAAGTTACATGGCATGTGATATTGCAACAGATAGAATGCAAGGCAGGTGTGAGAATCCAACTGTCTTCTGTTATGTCAGACATTAAAGGGTTTGCAAAATTACAAAACGATGCCATTATTTTCACTGATTTCTTGGAAAATATAGTTATTTTTCATAATAATTTGTCATTTGTATTAATATATACTAGGTTTTATATATATTTTAAAGATTTTATTTATTTACTTTTAGAGAGAGGGGAAGGGAGGAAGAAAGAGAGGGAGAGAAACATCCATGTGTGGTTGCCCCTCAGGCGCCCCCTGCCGGGGGCTTGGCCTGCAACCCAGGCGTGTGCCCTGATTGGGGAATTGAACCAGAGACACTTTGCTTCGTTTGCAGCCTGGCATCCAATCCACTGAGCCACGCCAGCCAGGGCGAGGCTTTTATATTTTTAAAATAAGTGTTTAAACTATCTCAGTTGTAATTTATATATATGTATATGTATGTAAAACTCCAACATTAACAGAAGAAAGCTCCTCTGAGTCCTCAGTAATTTTTAAGAGTGTAAATGGGTTCTAGGTCCCAAAGTTGGAGAACAAATGCCTACATCATACTGGTTGGACATGAACATTGAGCAAGATTGGGCTGAAATATCTCCAGAAACTCCCCTTTTAAACACATCACATTATTTTGCTTTTCACAAGTTGTATCAGTCAGGATCCCAGCAGGAAACAGCACATTCTGAAGGGAACATTGAGGGAATTTTTATGAATGTCTATACAAAAATGTGCGAGCAGGGTGGTAGAAAACCGACAGGAAGGGTGAAGCACCTGTGATTCTCAGGTAGCTTTATCTCCCCTAGGTCTGAAGAAGAAAAAAAAAAGTGGTTTCTGGAACCAACTACAACTGTAGCTGTAGGAAACTACTCTTTTCGAGGAGCTGTGGCAGGACAGGTAGGGAGCAAGCTTGGTAGGGGATGAATCCAGATTTTCTGGGATATAAAACTAATGTAATTTATAGTGCTTCTTTAAGGAAACAAGTACAAAATTTTGAACAAAAAGGAATCTTTATGTACAATAATAAAATAAATCACAATTTACAAACTTGAATAGCCTGACAAGTACCATACATATCACCAAATCCTGAAAAATAGCATATTTTATTAATGGCCTGACACATCTCTAAAATACTATTTTTCTTTATTTTTGACTGAGTACTCTTTGATCATCTTTTCACATGCTAAAATGTGAAATGTAGCAATTTTTAGTAGAGAGAATAGAAAGGTAATTCAGCACTTCTGGTCAAGATGACGGCATAGGCAGACATGGCTTGCCCCTTTGCACAACCACATCAAAATTACAGCTAAAATATAGAAAAACCATCACTCACAACCATCAGAAGTCAAGTTGAATGGAAGTCTGACAACTATAGAATTAAAGAAACCACAACCATCCAGAAAGAGCCGGCAAGCTGGCACCATATCTGAGACTCCATCAACCTGGCTAATGCTGTTTGACACACCTTGGAGATCCCCAGAGACTCTGCCCGACCCAACTTAGAGGCCCACCCAAGTTGCTCTTCCATATGAATGGCTGGTCTTGGCTCATGCTTCACAACTTTTTAAATTCTCTCAAACAGGCAACAGCTGGCTTCAGTGGGCTCAGGCCTGGCAGCAGCAGAACCGGCCTAGAGTCACAGCTTGGCTTCACTTGGGAATCTCCAAGCCCAGCACAAGTAGTAGCCATCTCAGGCTGCTTTATAGCTTAGGCAGTCAGTGTGGCCCCAGGTAGAACACAGGTAGGGGGCCGACCTTGACCTGCACCACCCAAGAAACCCCAGTGTCAGTGCACCCAGTGAACAGCTATAGACCACATCAGAGCACCACCACCCTGCCCCTGCACAACTGATCCTCCACAGGGGGCAGAGGTTGGTGGTAAGTGGTCATAGCCAATCCTTGCAGCTGACTGGCCTGGGTAAATCCCTCCCATTCATCTGCTAACAGTAACTAAGGCTTGACTACAAGGGGAGGGGGTACTCAGTCCACACATAGGGCACACCTTGAGTACCCGGCTTGGGTGATAGGGGAGGTTGTGCCCCTGGACCCAAGAGGACACCTATTACATTAGGCCACACTACCAAGACATGGAGTCAAAGCAGCTCTACCTAATACACAGAAACAAACACGGGGAGGCTGCCAAAACAAGGATACAAAGAAACATGGCCCAAATGAAAGAAGAGATCTAAACCCCAGAAAAGGAGCTAAATGAAATGGAGATAAGCAATCTATCAGATGCAGAGATCAAGCCTTGGCTGGTATGGCTCAGTGGATTAAGCACTGGCATGCAAACCAAAGGATTGCTGCTTTGAATCCCAGTCAGGCCACATGCCTGGGTTGTGGGCCAGGTCCCCAGTAGGGGACACAAGAGAGACAACTACACATTGATGTTTCTCTCCCTTTCTCTAAAAATAAATAAATAAAATCTTTTTAAAAATCATTGTTATCAGGTGCAGAGTTCAAAACACTGGTTGTAAGGATGCTCAAGGAACTTAGTGAGGACCTCAGCAGCATAAAAAAAGACCCAGTCAGAAGTGAAGGTTACAGTAATTAAAATAAAGAACAATTTATAGGGAAGCTACAGTAGAGTGGATGAAGTCAAGAATCAAGTCAATGATTTGGAACATAAGGAAGCAAAAAACAACCAATCAGAACAACAAGAAGAAAAAAGAATCCAAAAAATAATGAGCAAGGTATGAACAGGCTCTGGGACGACTTCAACAGGTCCAACATTCCACTCATAGTGGTGCCAGAAGGCGAAGAGAAAGAGCAGGAGATTGGAAATCTGTTTGAAAAATAATGAAAGAAAATTTTCCTAATTTGGTGAAGGAAATAGACTTGCAAGTCCAGGAAGCACAGAGAGTCCCAAACAAGATGGATGCAGAGAGGCCCACTCCAAGACATGTCATAATTAAAATGCCAAAGTTTAAAAATAAAGAGAGAACCTTAAAAGCAGCAAAAGAAAAGAAGTTAGTTACTTACAGGGGAGTTATGTAAGACTGTCAGCTGATTTCTCAGAAGAAACTTTGTAGGTTAGAAGGGATTGGCAAGAAATATTCAAAGTCATGAAAAACAGGGACCTATAGCCAAGATTGCTCTACTCAGCAAAGCTATCATTTAGAATCAAAGGGCAGAGAAAGAGCTTCCCAGACAAGAAAAAACTAAAGGAGTTCATCATCACCAAACCGATATTACATGAAATGTTAAAGGGACTTATTTAAGAGAAAGAAAATCAAAACTATGAACAATAAAATGGCAAAAATTACCTATCTATCAACAACTGAATCTAAAAAGCAAACTAAGCAAACAAGAAGAACAGAGACAGAATCATGGATACCGAGAGTGTTTTGATGGTTGTCAGAAGGGAGGGGGGTGTGGGGAATGGACGAAGAGGAGAGGGGATTAAGAAGTACAAATAGGTAGTCACAGAATAGCCATGGGGGTGTAAAGCACAGTGTAGGAAATGGAGCAGCCAAAGAACTTATATGCATGCCCCGTGGACATGAGTAATGAGTAATGTTGGAGCAGCCAAAGAATTTATATGCATGCCCCGTGGACATGAGTGCCAGGGGGACTGAGGGGTGCTGGGTGGAGGATGGGAAAGGAGGAAATATCAGGACAATTGTAACAGCATAACCAATAAAATATACTTTAAAAAAGAAAAGTAGTTCAATATTTCTTCCAGCATAGTTTATCAAAATTTGTGTTGGTTATTAATACTTTAGAAACATTTTGTTTCAATTTTACAACTTGCTACTGGTAATGCCATTTAAAATTTATGATTTGTTGTCAAATTTTGGAGAATCCATACTAACTTTTTAAAATATAGGATTTGTAAGAGTTCAGGGCATTTCAAATTTTCTTATGCCATGGTTGATCCTAAATGCTTTTGAATTGATGAAATGTATTAACCATTCTTGCTGTGATTCTGTGTTATCAGTTTCATGTTATTTTTATTATCATCAGTACAAACAGTTTATAACACCTCCTTTTCCTGTGGGGAAGCCCGGCTCCAGCTTCTATTTCACACCATGAGGTTGGATATGATTTTCTGCTATGATTTCGGTTCCTGCTGGCTAGCTCTGCCTTTCCTCTAAAAGTAGACCCATCCAAAACTTTATCAAATTGCTTGCTCTAACTTTGACCTAAGGACCCCTGGAGGGTCTTTAGTTCTCTCAGATCTGGGCAATAGCTCCACGTGGTTGGATGAATTGCTGCTAAATGATGTTTTACTCCCCCGCCTCCAGTACCCTAATATAGCATAGTAAGCAAGGAAATGATAGCAACAATAACAACAATTTAAACTCATTTAGAATAAGGCAACATAGGAAACATTGCACAGTGGCCATTGTTCCACAGAACATATTTCTCAATGGACAGGAATAATGACTTTTCTTTTACGTGCTAGCAGTGTGAGCTCCTTGGTCAGCCACTCTGCTTACCAATGGATTACTTCCTAAAGGGTACCCGTTGTCTTTTGATGAATTGTGGCCATATCTAAAAAAGGTTTTGCAGAGGAAGCTCTTGTGGGGCTGTATCAATTTCGAGCCCATTTTATATCTCATGAGGTTAGGAGTCTGAGGTTTGTCTTAAAGGCCAAGTAATCACAAGCTCTTATTGTTTGCCAGGTGTGAGTTTCTCTGGAAATACACACATCTTTAAAAAATAAGTTTTCAATCATATTTCCATTTGCTTAACTCCAAGGTCAAGTAACCAGAAATTAGTCTTTAACTTTACAATCCAGCCTGAGAATTTCTTTCTCCTAAAAATAGGATGGCTCTTTGCCTGTCCCTCAGTCCTCAGTTGAACTTGGGTTCTGCCTCCTTGTTCTATCATCACGTGCTGTGAGGAGTAAAGGACTTTCAGAGACAAAGTTGTATCTTTTTTTGACTTTGCTTTCACGGCGGCCAACTTCAGCTGAAGCTTTCCTATTTCTTATTGGAATTTTACTTAAAGTTGGAAGACCAAAAAAAAAAAAAAGTAAATAAATGCAAGATATAAATACCAAAAACAGACCAAGAGTCTGACCCAGAAGAAATGGAATAGTTTTCTCTCTTTTGATTCCTTCCTTATCCTAGGGAGGAGGGCACACATATTATACAACTTCAGGAAGTTATAAGTACAGACCACATCACTCAGGTGGTAGAGTGCAGCTCCTCCCCCCACATAAGGGCATTGGTGAGATGGCAGATTTGGCCTGGAGGCCACCTAGCTGTGGGGAGGCGGGATGGACAAGGAACTGTCCTAGAGAATGGATTGAAGAGAGGAAGGCGTCTGCTTCCTGGGGTTGCAGAGTTCCATCCAGGGAAATGGAGGGTCTGTGAGTTTCCCGAGGGGCCCAGCAAGGCACTCAGTGTGGAGGAAAAAGCTGCCCCAGGGCTTTTCCTTAGGACAGAAGTATGCACTTGACTCCACTGTTCCCACCGCGAAGTCTAAGACACAAGTCGGTGGCCGGGAATGGCAGCTGTGGCCACAATGGTAGAGTGACCAACTGCAAAGAGGGGGGGCCCAAAAAGCCCAGAATTTATGTATTAAAAATTGTGTATTTATTCTTACATGTTTAAACTTCAGCCACTTTCAAAGTCCTCTCCAGTTGATGAAATACGCCTATGGAAAAGTTTTTCCACTGCTCAAAACAGTTTTTGAACTTGTCAATTTTGATGCCTTTTAGTGCTTCTGCCGTTTTTTTGTTTCATCTCTCCCACATCGACAAAATGTTTCCCTTCGAGAATGTTCTTCATGGGGGGAAACAAAAACAAGTTGCTCGAGGCAAGGTTGGGTGAATAGGGAGGGTGAGGCTCCAGGGTCATGCTGTTTTTGGTCAAAAACTGCTGAACCCTCAGTGCGGTGTGGGCAGGTGTGCCGGTAAATCACCCATCAAGAAATGGGCAAACGCACTGAAGAGTCTTCAAAAAAAAAAAAATTCACTGAAGCCAAACAGCCTCTCACAACAAGTCCAGCTGGTACACTGGTACAGATGGGTTCCTAGAATACTCACCTAGTGGGAGAAGCCTGCACTCCAAGGGACCTGCCCTCCAGAAGATAATTCCTGGTTGTTCGGGGTCTCCCCTCATATATTGGTTTGCCTGGGACTTCTCCATTTCAATAGTGAAAGTCCCACCTTTAAATCCAGGAATCCCTCAGCCCCAGGCAAAACCAGATGGCTGTTTGGTCTCCTTATGTGGTGAGCATATCAGCAGTGATCAGGAGAGGTACCTGGATGGGCAGCAAAAGGTTGTGAGGCTGAGGTGACCAAACGCGAGAAGGTGGCAGTTGCTATAGTGACAATACTGGGCCTATTGAAAGAGATGCTAGCAAACAGTGATGCAATTAGCAGCATGGACCTGGGCTCCAAGTTTTGAACTGTGTGGACAGCCCTAGCAAGAAGGAAAGGGTTTCCAGTTTTCCACTGCTGTAACCAGGGGACCAAAGGCATTGGGATGGAGGAAGAGGGCCAGTAGTGGTGGCGAGGAGTCCAGAAACTGCACTCACAGAGGCCACACATTTCTTATCATTCTGGTCTGCCTATCGCTCTTCCGTTGTTCTCCCTCCCAACTTGGAACTGGGGGGCATTAGCTGGTTCTTTCCAGACTTTATCTGGTTTTACTGGTCTTTTGGGGACCAGAGTCCTCTTTAGGTCATATATATATTGTCATTTATCTTTCTTATTTATGGTCCTGTTTTAAAAAAAAATCCTTCGAACTCAAAAAAGTCTTTTTCTTTTCTTTTTAAAAAAACTCGTCGGGCAATAGAACACACCTTAGAGAAGAATTCACTGAGTAGTTTTACCAAGGGGGAAAAGTCAAGGGTTGTTTGTTAGCTACTCCAAATGAAGGATTGAAAACTAGCCCTTGGATAGAAAACAAGTCCACAGGCTCGTACACTGGTTAAAACTAGACCTGTGAATCACTGGTCAGGAAACAGGTTTCAGCTAGATTTCCTGAGGGTCTGGCATATCTGGGCGCTCAACCAACTGCAGCGGCTCAGAGCCAGTTACACAATAGTTTGTTTTGCTATCTCCCGGAAAAGTGTGGCTGGAAGGGGAACTTTCTCTAAGTGGAAAGGTCTCTTATAGCCAGCTTTGTTTCCTCCACCTCTCAGTTTAATTCCTGCTTCAGCCACTATTCCTTGGGCCTTGCTGGAACAAACGGTGCTCGGCTCAGCATTTCTGAGTTGAGATTTAGTCTTGATTGCCATTTCTGCTTTCTCTAATTCCCTCCCTCCCTCCGTCCCTCCCGTCCTTCCTTCCCCCTTCTTTTTTTCCTAATGAGGGCAGACTCTGTAATCTCCATCAGCTCACCACCATCTCCTTAATTCCTTCTAAGCCTTCCTTTACAGTCAAGTCCCCACAGCTAAGTCTGCTCTCCCAGCCCAGCGTGTGGCATGGGGCTCTCTCAGGAAGGCACTAGCTTTGGTCCCCACGGCATTGCTTCCTTTAGGTACACAAGAGTATAAAATAACAACACATCTGCATTGAATTATGATTCAGGCTTTCTGGCTCCGTATTCACAAATTTCGAATGCTTTGGAGGAAAAGGATATTTGCTACAAACATTGGCCATAGTGACAATGTTTCGATCCAGTTCTCCTTCCCTAGATGTAGTCATAAACAGAGGCGACTGGAACGGCTGGGAGTGGAATGTTTGGGCCATCTGACATGGCGTAGAGAGGGCTCTACGCATGTCTGTACTCATAATTTTTTCTGTCTCTAAATTTCTTTTTTTAAGGTATATTTTATTGATTATGTAATTATAGTTGTCCCAATTATCCCCCCTTTGTCCCCTTCTGCCTGGTACCCCCATTCCCTCTAGCAATGCCGCCCCTTAGTTTATATCCATGGGTTGTGCGTATAAGTGCTTTTGCTTCACCATTTCCTACACTGTTCTTAATATTGCCCTATTTTGTACCTACCAATTATGCCCTTTAATCCCTACGGCTTTCCCCACCCCCGCTTCCCCCTTTCCCCTCCCAGCTGATCTCCAAATGATCTCCATATCTATGATTTTGTTCCTGTTCTGTTTATTTGCTTAGTTTCTTTTTTTAAAGATTCAGTTGTTGATAGTTGTGAATTTGTTATCATTTTAATGTCCATAGTTTTGATCTTCTTTTTCTTAAATAAGCCCCTTCAACATTTCATGAAATAATGGCTTGGTGAAGATGAACTCCTTTAGCTTTATCTTGTCTGGGAAGCACTTTATCTGTCCTTCCATTCTAAACGATAGCTTTGCTGGATAGAGTAATCTAGGCCGTAGGTTCTTCCTTTTCATCAGGTTGAATACTTCTTGCCTGCAAAATTCCTTTCGAGAAATCAGCTGACAGTCTTATGGGAGCTCCTTTAAAGGTAACGCTCTGCTTTTCTCTTGCTGCTTTTAAGATTCTCTCCTTATCTTTAATCTTTGGTATTTTAATTATGATGTGTCTTGGTGTGGTCCTCTTTGGGTCCAACTTGTTTGGAACTCTCTGTGTTTCCTGGATTTGTATGCCTATTTCCTTTGCCAAATTAGGGAAGTTTTCTTTCATTATTTTTTCAAATAAGTTTACAGTTTCTCACTCTTCCTTTTCTTCTTCTGGTGTCCTTATGATCTGGATGCTGGCACATTTGGAGATGTCCCAGAGCCTTCTTACACTATCCTCATTTTTTTGAACTCTTGTTTCTTCTTTCTGTTCTGGTTGAATGTTTATTTCTTCCTTATGTTCCAAATCGTTTATTTGAATCCCAGCTTCCTTCCCTTCACTGTTGGTTCCCTGTAGATTTTTCTTCATTTCATTTAGTGTAACCTTCATTTCTTCCTTTCTGCTGTTGCCATACTCAATGAGTTCTTTGAGCATCCTGATCACCAGTGTTTTGAACTCTGTATCTGATAGGTTGGCTATTTCCGTTTCGTTTAGTTCTTGTTCTGGAGTTTTGTTCCTTTTTTTCACTTGGGCCATATTTCTTTGTTTCCTCAATTCGGCAACCTCCCTGTGTTTGCTTCTGTGTAGTAGGTAGAGCTTCTTTGACTCCCTGATATAGTAGCACGGCCTATTGTCAAAAAGGCACTTACAAATTGTGTGGGGAAGAGCCTTAGGTAATCAGCAGCTTTGCCTGCTGATGGCTCTTTGTTGGGGGGTGACTTGGAGAGGAGACTGTGCCACTGTCTGGCTTCTGGAGGTTTGCCTGGCACTCGCCCATTTCCAGTTTATGTCACCCACTCCCGGTGTGCAACTGGCATCCTCCCAGCTGTTGCCCTGGTGTTGAATCCTGGAGTCGGTAGGTTTTTGTACATTTTAAGACCATGCGGGCCCTTTAAGAAGAGTCTCCTGAAAATCTGGCAGTTTCTTCCACTGTCCTAACCCCCACTGGTTTTAATAGCCAGAAGCTATGTGGATTTATCTCCCTGGTGCTGGAACCCTGGGCTGTGCAGTCTGTCCTGGGTCTGGGACCGCTTGTTTCCAAGGCGCTCCTCCTGATTTTTCCCCACCACACGTGAATGTGGGACAGCCTGTGCCCCATCCTCTGCCTCTGCCTCTCGGAGCCACACTGTGTCTCCTTGCCTCTCTGCTGGCCTCTGCAACTCTGCTCCTCCCGCTTATCTGGATGAATGTGGCGTCTATAAATCCTTGGTTATTGGGCTTCCATACAGCTTGCTTTTCTGACAGTTCTGGGTGTTATTTGTTTTGAGGTTCAGTTGTAATTCTTTTTATGGCTGTGTAAAGAAGCAAAGCATGTCTACCTACACATCCATCTTGACCAGAAGTCTGTTTTTAAATTTCCGTCTTTAAAATGATATCCTCTTTTTCTTTTCTTTTTTTAAAACACTGGCACAGAACAGATAGAACTTTGACTTTGGTTTCGTAATTTATGTGGCCGATTTCATAAACTATCGTGTTTTGTACTACATAAGATTGTGCCAGCTACAAGTATTTTTTTTTTTTTCATCTTTAGGGCATAGGGCTTTGACATTTGTATGCTGGGAAGGGCAAAGATTAAAATACCATGGGGAAATATGATACAAGGGGACGTCCACTTTCCCTGGTACAAACTGCACACCTCCCCTGCCCCCAGACCAATGCAATGCTCTGCGCATAGTTTATGTTGAATGCCCCATCCACACAGCCATTGCTGAATCCTTCTGCCAATCATGATGCTCCCTGTGGGGCTCATTGTGGTGTGTGGGGTCTTGGTGGCATATTTTTGGCACCTTTTGCTCATCATGGGCTTCTGCTGCCTCAGTCCGTTTCCAACATCATGATATTTTTCTTTGTTAAAGGTTTACTTTATGATTGATTTTTACTAGAGACACTTGGATATCAGAAGCTCAGACTGTGGAAGGAATGTATGCTGTTATAAGTACAGTACTTTTCTCACACAATTAACTTCAGACATCAAAACTTGTAAGGGTTCCTGTCAACAGGACAATAAACATAATAATCTCTAAACCTAAACACATGATTCTACAGCAAGATAGGTCATGTTCTAAACACCACCAAAGGCGACCACAAAACCAGTGCCAATTTTGAAGATAATATCCTCTATTTACTAAACTAATATCAACTAATTGTACGGTAATGAAAAAGTCAGAAACAAATATTCATTGTTGAGTAATTAATTCTTTATCCCAGGATAATAATATGAAGTAAGCTTGCAGTACTTTTGTCAGATGGCCTCAGGGCTTTGTAAATATTAGTACATTAAACTTCATAATATGCTTAAGAATTAAGAAAATCATGTGACCATTTCTCTGTGTAGACTGATTGAGTTTATATCCACTTACTTTTTAATTTCTGTCTTTGTGTCTTAAATCTTTCCTACCAAAAAAAAAAAACCTCACTGGGTTCAAGGTAAAGTTAAGATGAAGGTAAAGTTGAAATTTAGTGGCTTTCCCTTCCTCGATTTTCTTTTCCTTGTTCTTGCTACTAATCCTCCTTCTCCCCAATATATGCCTGAACTGGGCCCCATTCTGGCTCTCGGTCACCTACTAAATGACTCCTTTCCCCCCGTAAAAATATATACACACACACATATATATATACACACACACACATGAATAATTATATATACCCCTTCTAGAAATGTATTTGCATTTTTGGGTAAACTTTAACTTTGATATAAGCTTAAAAATGCAGAAAGCTACAAAAATAATACAAATAACATCGTTTTACCCTTTACCCAGCTTCAGTAGTTGTTTACATTTCCCCTAGTTGTTTTATCATTTTCCTGCTCCCTTTATTTGTATGTGCCTATCTGTATATACATGTTTCTGAACCGTTTGTTAGTATATTGTAGACATCATGCCTCTTTACCACTAAATACTTCAATATGTATTTTATAACAGAAAGCATTCTCTTACATTACCACAGTACGAAGATCAAAACTAAGTAATTTAACATTGATATATTATTTATATGAAATTTATAGTCTAATTAAATTTCATAAATTATCTCAATATTTTCACATCTTAAAGAAATATGTATTTTAAAATAAAAGGAGAGGGTATAATATATTTGAGCAAAGGATCTTATCAAATCACTTAAGGCAAACTGTTACCTACTCTGTTCTGTGGCATGGTTTACCCTGGTGTGAGTTCACCCAGTACCGTATTTTGCTGTGTATAACGCGCACCCACGTTTTTGGTTCAAACGTTGAGGAAAATAATCTTTCGTTTTAATTTTTTAATTCAATTATTCATTTATATTTAGATATTTGGGGTTTTTTTTGTATTATAAAGGAATTTTAGCATTTATTTTCGAACATATTATGGTGCAAGAAATTTTATGTTAAAAATAGTTACAAAACACAAAAACAGATACAAGGTACTACCCGTGTATTATGCGCAACCTTTATTTTTCCCTAAAAAATTTGGGCAAAAAAGTGAGCATTATACATGGCATAATATGGTATTTCATCTATTTGTTCATTCCTCTAGTCAAATATTGGTCGAATACCTACTGAGTGTCAGAAAACTTCCAGGTGCTGAAGGTAAAGAGAAAAAGGCAAAAACAGCCCTGGCTGGGGTGGCTCAATTGGTTGGGCATCAGCTCACAAAGTGAAGGGTCCGCAGTTTCATTTCCAAGCAGGCCACATGCCTGGGTTGTGGGTTCAGTCCTGGCTGGGGTGCATAGAAGAGAGAACCTATAGATGTTTCTCTCTCACATCAATATTTCTCTCCCTTTCTTTCTCCCGCCTTTCCCTCCATAAAAAGAAAAGAGCAACAAGAACAAAAACCAAAACCCCACCTATCCTCTTGGAGCTTCTGTGTAAGTGGAGGAAAATATACAATATTCAAATTAAGTTGGTTCTATAGAGTGTTGAATGAAAGTAAGAAGTGCCATGGAGAACTCATAAAGCAAGGATGGTGTGCTCAGGAATGCTGGAGGAGGTTGTAATGTTAAATGAAATGTGGTGACCCGTAACGGGGGAGGTCTTCCTGAGAATGTGAAGTGGTAAATTACAGGCCCCTAGGCCAGGCAACACGACTTCTGTACTTCTCTGTACTTCCAGGAGGCAGAGACTAAAAGGGCATTCTGTGAAAGAACTGGGCCCTTTACAAGTTCTCTTAGTGAATCATCTATAATTTATCCATCAGTTAAGTTGTTTCCCATGTCAGAGGTCAGGGAGGAAGGAGGAAGGTAACAGTAATGGTTATTCCCTGGTATTTAGAATGTTGGATGCAATAGGATTGGGAAAGATGTAATACCAGTAAAAGGTTCCAGAGAAGTAAGCTAGTGCTTACCAAGAACTCATACCCCCTTCCGATTCTTCCTCTCAAAGACAGCCTGGAAGGTCATTCTCCTGCGGTCTTTCTCAATTATGTGGGCTTCACAATTGCTTTACATCAGCGTGCTTCACAGCAAACCAAGTCTGCAAGCGGGTAGCAGGTGGTACGATGCTTTAGTAGCGGTCTAAGAATGTGGAACACTTACCCCAGATCTTCCTGTACTCTCCTGCCTTGTGTTAGGCAGAACAATGGCAAAGTCGAGGTGTGACCTCCAGAGCCCGGTTTGCATCCTGGCCCCATCAATGAGCTTTGGGAGGTTACTTAACCTTTCTATACCTTGGTCCCCTCAAATGTAGAGTGAAGATAGTAAGTTCATACCTTACAGGGTTGTTTTAAGAGTTAGATGGGCTAACATTGGAAAATCTGTTTAGAGGAGAGCCTGGGACAAGGTAGGGACAATAGAAATGTTCTTTAGGTAAATAAAATATGTCGGAGAGGGTGGTGGTGTCGTACAGAAAAGTTTGGTTTAGGGCAGTTCATCACAATGTGTCCTCAGAGACACACCTGCAGCAGCCAGAGGCAGCCTCTTCATTACCGCACACCCTACAGGTGGCTATAATACAATATCCTAACTCCAAGTTCACTGTATTTTCTCGAAAGCTGTAGCCGTTTATGAAGGAACCTCAGAGGGCTCAAGAGCCCTACCGAGAAACACTGATCACTGACTCTTACAGTGCATATCATCTCCCTTAACTCTTCCAATGTCACTGGGAGGTCGGTGTGCCAGATGCAGCTAGTTGACCGCCAAGATCCATTCTCCCTTTCTTCTTCGATGAATGCTTGAGTTCTTCAGTGTGCATGGTCACCCAACCAAACTTGAATTTACAAAAGAAGAATTTTCTTAAAACATAGTAGAAAAAATTAAATCAGACACATTGTGCTTAATCAAGAGTTAAACTACCTGCTGTCTGTCCATTGAGTTCTTTGGCATATGTAATGTATGTCCTCACAACTAAAGTTGTCAACATAAGCTGGATTGCTAAGCTATACGAAATATAAAACGTCCAGATGTTTTTGCTCTTGTAGAAGAAAACTTTCTATATTTGCTCTACACAACATAATTTGTCTCTTATTTATTTGCCTCTAAGGAAAGGTTGACCTGAAGAATGGAAAGAACCTTCTTCTATTTGGGTGACAGATTCAAGCTTGTAATACTTTTATACCATATCAAATTCAGGTGAAATAAAATGTTTTATTTTACTCCCTATAGAAAACTGTATAGACCCCACCAAAAAACTATTCGACCTAATAAGTGAATTTGGCAAAACAGTGAGATACAAAGTCAATATTCAGAAATTGAAGGCATTTTTATACACCAACAATGAAATTCAGAATCAGAAATCAGGGAAAAAATCCCATTTACTATAGCAACAAGATAAATAAAGTACCTAGGAATAAACTTAACCAAGAAGGTGAAAGGTCTGTACTCAGAAAACTAAACAACACTGAAGAAAGAAATTAAGGAAGACACAAATAAATAGAAGCATACACCATGTTCATGGATTGGAAGAATTAACATCATCAAAATGCCCATACTTCCTAAGCAATTTGTAGATTCAGTGTAATCCCTATTAAAATACCAAAGACATATTTCACAAATATAGAACAAACTTTTCAAAAATTTACATGGAATCATAAATGACCCCAAATAGCTGAAGCAATTTTGAGAAAGAAGAACAAAGTAGGAGAGATCACAACACCTGACATCAAACTATATTATAAGGCCACTATAATCAAAACAGTCTGGTACTGGCATAAGAACAGACATACAGATCAGTGGAACAGAATAGAGAGCCCAGAAATAAACCCATGTCTCTATGGTCAATTAATATTCGACAAAGGGGGCAGAAGCATAAAACCGAATACAAATAGCCTCTTCAACAAATGGTGTTGGGAGAGCTGGACAGCTACATGCAGAAAAATGAAATTCGACCACCAACTTACACCACACACAAAAATAAACTCAAGATTGATAAAAGACTTAAATATAAGTCACGACACCATAAAAGTCCTAGAGGAGAACATAGGCAGGAAAATCTCAGATGGTGCATGCAGCAATATTTTCATCAATATGTCCCCTAGAGCAAGGGACATAAAGGAAAGAATGAACAAATGGGACTTCATCAAAATAAGAAGCATCTGCATGGCTAAAGAAAACATCAGCAAAATGAAAAGGGAACCAAACATAAGGGAAAATATATTTGTCAATGACACCTCAAACAAGGGTTTGATCTCCAAAACATATAAAGAATGCACACCACTCCACTCCAGGAAGACAAACAATCCAATTGAAAAAAGGGCAAAGGACCTGAACAGACACTTCTCCAAGGAGGACATACAGAGGGCCCAGGGACACATGAAATGATGCTCAGCATCAGTAGCCATTAGACAGGTACAAAATAAAATCACAGTGAAATACAACTCACACGGCTCAGAATGGCCATCATAAACAAATGAACAGACAACAAGTACTAGTGAGGATGTGGAGAAAAGGGAACTCTAGTACGCTGTTGGTGGGAATGCAGACTGGTGCAGCCACTGTGGAAAACAGTCTGGAATTTCCTTAAAAAACTAAAAATGGAACTGCCTTTTGACCCAGCAATTCCACTGCTGGGATTATACCCTAAGAACCCAGAAACACCAGTTCCAAAGAACCTATGCACTCTAATGTTCATAGCAGCACAATTTACAATGGCTAAGAATTGGAAGCAACTGAAGTGCCCAACAGTAAATGAGTGGATCAAAACACTGTAGTACATTTACACAATGGAATACTATGCAGCAGAAAGAAAGAAAGAGCTACTACGCTTCGCGACAGCATGGGTGTGGACCTGGAGAGCATTGTGCTAAATGAAATAAGCCAGGCGGTAAAAGACAGGCACCATATGATCTCACTTACAAGTGGAACCTAATCAATAAAATAAACAAGCAAGCAAAATATAACCAGTGCCACTGAAATAAAAAAACAAACTGACAGTAACCAGATGGGAGGGGGGAGGGGGATAACAGGGGAAAAGGAGGGGAGGAGTCATCAAGGAACATGCAAAAAAAAAAAAAATTAAAAAGAAACAGGACACAAAATTATATGTTTTATATGACTTTCTCTTTCTAACACACACACATACACACTAAATACACATGAGAGAAAATATCGGTTAAGAAAGATATCTATTACCTCCTGTGGATAATTGTTTATTTTATATATTATTCTTTATTTTCCAAGTCTCCATTAGTTAGCATGCATTTCTTTTTTTTTTTTTTTAAGGTTTTATTTATTTATTTTTAGATAGAGGGGAAGGGAGGGAGAAAAAGAGGGAGAGTAACATGGATGTGCAAGAGATACATCTATCTGTTGACTCTCCTGCTCCCCCAACTGGCGACCTGACCTGCAACCCAGGCATGTGCCCTGACCAGGAATAGAACCAGTGACCTTTGGGTTCTAAGACCAGCATTCAACCCACTGAACCACACCAGCCAGTGCATCATACATTCCTTTCAAAGTCAGAAAAAAAAGTTAAGGTAATAACAAATTCCTTATTCTTGTTTCTGTGTTTACGTTTTCTCAAACCTCCAGGTCAAATAGCCTTGCGCATTGCATCCTGGGACAGAAGAATCACATGGAGTCTTTTCTCCCCTCTTCAGAAAGTTCCAACTGTGCCCACTACAAGGAACATCTGGGCTACTTTCTTCTACATAATTTGCTCTTATTAGTGTAAAAGATGTGGTAAAGTAAAATAGGCAGAACAGAGGGTAAGTGCCATGACCACATATAAAACTCCCAGCTCTTTTTAATGCAGATTCCACTTCCCTCTCCTGCCTGCTCAGTCCTTGTCCATCCACTGTGGTTGAATCATGCAGCTGAGATGCTCTTCACTGTCCTTCCCTCAAAGGGCTCCTGGGTTACACCATGCGCTCCACATATCTTCTGTGTTCTTTCTTTTCTCCCTACCCTGACTCTACCTCACAAAGGCGTTGTGAAGAGAATAAAATTGAAATAGTAGAGCATCCTCAGCTCCTCTGTGGGTGGGCACAATTAGAAGAGAAATAAAAAATTATCTAGGTTTTTGTTACTTCTCATGCTGCTTTATATACCTGTCATTCAACATGACATAGTTCATTCTCTCCTTTTTTTTTCCAGGTACTGGTGAAAGAAAATTTTTCTATAAAGGTTCCTAGTTAAATACTCAACCTTTTCTCTTAAACATTTATTATATAGCTTACTTTGTAAGCTTAGTTTTAGATTTGGTGATATCAGGATTGATAATCTTACTATCTTTTGCAGTAGTGCATTTTATTTTGTTAGGTTCTGAACAGTCAAAGAACAGCATTTTCTAAATTACAGTTCCATTCAATATCAACAAAAATATTCATGTGCTTATATTCATTAAATGTAAAAATTTGGCACCAAATTTGTTTACGGAACCAATCCTTTATGAGTTAAGCAGGTATGATTTAATGTATTTTTAAACTAGGGCTGATTTTTAGAAGTGTTTACTTCTAAAGTGTCCACTTAAACTATGTGTAAATTACAGTTGTAAAGCCAATGAATAGAATCCTACCTAGGTAGCCAATATAAATTCATTGTCATTACTTATGTGCACACACCTTACTTTAACATACAAGATAGGACATGATCTGAAAGTGTTTTGCTTCTCCATTTCTCTTTCACTGAAAACAATTCCTCGGGAATCCAAACCAACAGTAATGGAAACAGAGAAAACAAAACAAAACACAGGACAATGTTTATATAAAGAACAAAGGTTAACGCATAACTCCAGGTCTCTTTTTATTTATTTGGTTAATATTTATCTTAGTTAATGAAGAAAATTATTAGCTTCATTCTTTCAACATTTATTTATTCAGTAAACCGTGGGTTCTGGAACTGAATGGACAGGACTAGAACCTTGGACCGGTTATTTACTTAACCTCCCCATGTCTCAGTTTCCTAATCTGTAAAGTGAGAGTAATATCAGTGTCTAACTCACAGGATTGTTGGGAGGGTTAACTGAGCAAAGGCGCACAAAAAGGTTAGAACAATCCCTGACACGGAGTGCTTGATTCATCCTAGGTGTGCAGGAATACAACAGAGAGCAAATCAAGGGTCCTTGCTCTCATGGAATTTACGCTCTAGTGGCAGTGCGGATGGGGTGGGTAGCAAAAGACATCACAAAAACCACATAGCTAATAACATCTTTATAATTGGGTTAAGTGTAATGAAGGAAAAATATAGGGCACTATGGATCAATCTGTGGGTTGCTTTTCCAGTGAACAGCAGAGTCAAACTTTTATGATTTAGATCAATAATTTTCAATCGGTATGTCACAAGAACTTTTTATCGAGTTTATTGGGGTGACATTGGTTCAGAAAACCATACAGGTTTCAAGTGTACAACTCAACAAAACATCATCTGCACACTGCATCGTGTGTCTGTTGCCCAAAATAAAGTCTCTTTCCATCCCCATTTATCCCCCCTTGGCCCTCTTCCACCACCTCCCACCACCCTTTCCCTCGGGCTATCACCGCATGTGAGATACATATATCTCTCACACACATATATATATATTTTTTCTTAATCCCTTCACCTTTTCTTTCACTCAGCCCCCAAAATCCCCTCCCCTCTGATAGCTGTTGGTCTGTTCTGTTTCTATGCTTCTGTTTCTATTTTGTTTGTTAAGATATTTTGTTCATTAGATCCCACATATAAGTGAGATCATAGGATATTTGTCTTTCTCTGACTGGCTTAATTCACTTAGCCATCACTTGAGTCTATCCATGCTGTTGCAAAGGTAAGATTTCCTTCTTCTTTATGGCTGAGCAGTATTCCATTGTGTAAATGTACCACAATTTTTTTATCCACTCATCTACTGATGGGCACCTGAGCTGTTTCCAGATCTTGGCTATTGCAGATAACACTGCTATGAACACAGGGGTGCATATATTTTTTTGATACAGTGTTTTAGGTTTCTTTGGATATATTCCCAGAAGTGGAATCACTGGTTCATAAGGCAGTTTCATTTTTAATTTTTTGAGGAAACTCCATACTGTTTTCCACAGTGGCTGCATTCCCCACTAACAGTGCATGAGGGTTCTCTTTTCTTCACATCCTTGCTAGCACTTGTTGTTGATCCATAAGAATTTTTAAAACATGCAATACTTGACTATTTAGTCAGAGGCACTGACCTCTGTTCCCTTATATTGTCAAATAAAAAAAAGACAACAGTCAATACAGCAATACCCGTCCAGTGTGAAGGAATCAATATTATACTTATCTTTTTTTGTCAGATTGGTAAAACATATATTTTCTTGTATGATGCAGAATTTTGGTAATTAGTTTACATGTGCCACAAGATGAAAAAGGTTGAAAATCGCTGATTTAGATTCTTGATACTGCACTTTTGTAAAATCAAGAACATCCAAAATTTACATTATCTGATATGATATGTGATGTATATCATATGTGGTTTGATTTACAAAATCAAGCTTAAAAGTTGATAACTTTTAATATAAAGATGTTAGTATATTTTTATATCAAGGTGTTTAAAGATAAGGCTTAGCATTTGGCGGGGGAAATCATTCAACCCATTTGATTACAATGATAAACTAATCCATGACTTACTAAATATTTTACTTTTCACCTTTTAAAGATAAATCTTAACACCCAAGGAAGAAAATTCATTCAGTTCATTTATTTACAATGTCAAATTAGTCAATGACTAACTAAATATTTTACTTTTCAACTATATTGCTCTTTAAAGACACAGAATTTTTTTAGTATTCTTAGATAGGAAGAATTGCATAGTGGTTCAGGGCTCACGCTTTGAAACTGGAAGACCGACGATCTAGGTTCTAACATTTAACTAATTTTTAAGCTGTAGGCCATTTCCTCCACCTTTCTTAAGTATCAGATTCTTCATATTTAAAATGGGGATAACAAATTTTCATCACGAGACTGTTAAGATTAAGTGATAGTCTAGCAACTGTCTAGCAGCCTCTAGCACATAGGAGGTATTGAAAAAAGGGGAGCGGCTAACCCAAAGAGGACTCTGAAAGGCTGACCTTTCTTCCTATGGATTTTAGGCTATTAAAACTATCAAGAACTTGTCAATGTTTAATTTTTCTGTTTTTCAAAATGGCACTTTTTTCTGTGTATAGTTTTTCTTAAAGAGAAAATAACGTAATATTTGAAAGTAAGATTAGTGATGAGCCTTATTTGCAGAATGAGTATTGGCATTTATTCCAAATTCCCATCAATCCTTCGGTTGCAAATAATACTAACTTTAGGGTATGTCAAAACGTCATTTTGCACAGGGGACTTCAACCCAGGATTTGTGTCTTTTTAAGAGCTGAGAGCAAATTTGCAGAATTAAAAGCCCCACCCATCAGTGACTTGGCAAAGCTGGCAGGCCACCAACAGCTGCCCAGGCAGCCTGAAAGATTCTGATAACCAGGGTGAGAATCAAGGTCCTGTATGCGGGGTGGGCGCAGGAGAGAGGGGTGGTGGTGTCTGTCCTGGGTTCATTAATCCTGGGGTCTGGAGGTTGGCGGGCCGTGGCTCCCCTCCTTGTCACACCGCTCCCCGGCCTCTCCCAGTCTTCGGGTCGAGCCTCTGTGTAGAAAACTAGGTTCCTCACCCCTCGACTCCTCGCCCTCTCTGTTCTTTACCCTTTTGCCCCCGCCCTATTTGGCTTCAATCCTATCCAGCCCCTGGTGCTGCAACGGCCAATCAGAAGGCATCCCTCAAGAGGGGGCGGGACGAGAGGCGGAGCTGATTGGCCGAAGCTAAAGTCACCCACTTCAGCTCCTGGGCCGTACACGCGCCGTAGACGTGTGGGCCTGCTGAGGGCGAGGGCGTTTGAGCCGAGGTCACGTATAACGATCCGCAACGCAAGCCTGACACCATGGCGGACAACCGGGATCCAGCGAGGGACCAGATGAAGCATTGGAAGGAGCAGCGGGCCACTCAGGTACACCCTGCCTCTCCGAAAGCTGGGCGTCCGCGAGTAACGGCCCTCCTTCCCCAGCGCCGCGACGTTCCGGGGCTGTACCCCTGATCACGGACCCGGGGTGGGGCTGCTTTTTGTTCCAGATGGAGTTACATTCGTGGGGAGGAGGAGTGAGGGCTATGGGGCGGGGGGTGGGGGCAGCGGGCCTGCAGGATTTGTCGCGAGTGGTTGGTGCAGGCTTGTAGGGCGCGGGTGGTTGGCTTTGAAGTTTGCACTTTCGCCAACTGGGACAGAGGTCGCGGCTTGAGGGGGAAATGGAGGCGCGCGGAGAAAGAGGCAGAGAGCTGCAGCTTAAGAAAGGAAGTGAAGGGGGAAGTGGGAACAGGCTCTGTTTTGATCTTGCTGCAGCGATAACTACAAGCTTTCGTATTTTCGGGCTGCCATGGCGTTAGGGATCGTGTTTTATTTTCTCGATGACCCCAGCACCAATTACGGTGACTGATACTTAGTATGCACAGTATTAAACTACTAAATAAAAGAATTTTACATCCATTATTTCATTTGCACTGGAAAACAGCAAGCCCAGCATCTTGGAGCTAGAAGCGACAACAGGGATTAAGATGTTTATTCACACGTATTCTTTGAGTGCCTGCATATACTAGGCACTGTGCTGGAAGGAGGCGAGGCCCAAAGATCCAGCGAGGCCCGAACTAGGATGTCGAGAAGCTCAAAGGCTAGTCTGGGAGACAAGACAGATGACTGCCGTCCATTGTAGTGAGGGCTCTCGTATAGGTATCTTTAAAGTGTAAAGGGAGGGACCGACTTTGCCTGATAGGCTTCCCAGAGAAGGTGACATCTGAGCAAGACCTTTAAAGATGAGTAGGAGTTCAGCCCAGTGGTGGTGGGCGAGGTATTTCTGGCCCGTACCCAGAGTCTTCAAGCGCATGTTTGAGGAGGTTGGATTAGATATGAGCACATCTGGTCCGAGTCACCTTTTTATCAAATTGACCCAGAGAGTCTGAGGGACTTGCTCAGTTCTTGTGGCAGCTGGTTAATGGTAGAGGACTACAGCTGAGTTTTTCCTTATTTTACCTAGTGTTCTTTTCCAAAGCTGACTTAGTATTCATGAAATGGGCTGTTAATACTAAGTGCACATGGACTGATTTATAGATGGTTCCCTGTTTGTGAGAGGGCTGCCATTCTCTTAGGGCCTGGAAAATCTCTCCCGCCCTGTCCTTTATTGTATGCCAGTTAGCTAGTTCAGTTTTTCATAAGTTTTTAATCAAAGTGAACCAGAGAGACTCTGAGTCTCATGTATCGAGCACACACAACTGCTTTGTGGCAGAGTCAGAATCAGAAGTCAGTTCTTGGGAGCAGGACTTCTTCCGTACCCAGTGGTTGCTAAGTCCTGTTTCACACAGAAGTTTTCATGAATACTTGGCGAATTGAGAAAAATATGGACAGTGTAATGAATTTTTCATAAAACAAAATTTATTCCTTTTAAAGGACTCCCCTTCATCCTGAGACTAGCTTGCATCTTCATCATTAACTGTTCTAAAGTCATTAAGACCTACTGGTGATTTACCTTCCATGGTTGCCCATGTCAGAAACAGCTGGCCCACAAAACACAGATGTCATGAGGGCACTAGTGGTTGAAATACTGCTGTCTCCTCTGCCCGTGGCATTGTAATGCACTGTGTACATTGTCCTCATTGGCAGCCCCATTAATGTCTTGTTATTTTTTACTTTTAGATGCTCTGAGTGAAAACGGCTTATATTTTTGAAGTGACCTTTGCCCCGGAGCCCCCAAAAGGAATTTTGTATGTGTCACAAAGCCTGTATAATTTTCCAGTGCTTTGTTATCAAAAATTTCTAACATTTAGAAAGAATTCTGTGGTATATACCCATATATCTACCATCTAGATTCTACAATGAACAGTTTGTTATATATCTTTTATTACACGTATTCCATCCGTCCATTCCTTCATACATTCATTAACCCATTTCTTTTCAGAGTAAGCTGTGTGTATCAGTAGGCTTTACCCCTTAACACTATGCATACAAATGAATAAAGCTCAGTTTTTATATTTTTAAGGTAATACTTAGATACAGTGAAATACACAAATATTAAGTGGATCATTCTATGATATATACACCTGTGAATCCTACTCCCTTATCAAGATATGGAAGCTTATCGCCACCCTGGAAAGTTCCCTCCCTGTCATTTCCTGCAATCCTGCCCCGGGCAACCATTGTTGATTTTCTTTTTGAATCATTGATTTATGTACTTTTTTGTGTAATGCTTCTTTCATTCAGCAGAAATGTTTTAAGACTAAAAAGGATGTTTTAGGATTCATTCCTATTGTTGCATGTATCAACCTTTTTTTTTTTTTAATTGCTGAGTGCATTCTATTGAATGATATACCAGCATTTGTTTATCCTGTTGCTGGCAACCTGGGCTATTTCTAGTGTTTGGCTATTGTGAATAAAGCTGCTATGAAAAATCTTATACAAGTCTTTTGTGCACATATGCTTTCATTTCCCTTGGGATATACCTAGGAGTAGAGTTGCTGGATCATAGGGTATGTGAATGTTTTATGAGAAACTGTTAAACCTTTTTCCAAAGTGCTTGTACCATTTTACCCTTCTATCATCAGTGTATGAGAGTTCTAGTTGCTCCACACCCCATCAGCTTTTGGTGTTGTCAACCTTAGCTATTCTGGTGGGCATGAGGTGGTAACCCATTGCAGTTTTAATGTGCATTGTTGTGATGACCAGGGGTCCTGAGCATCTCTTTACGTGCTTATTGACTATTGGTATATGTTCCTTGGAAGTGTCCGTTCAAGCCTTTTGTTGTTTAAAACTTGGATTTTCTATTTATTATTGATCCATAGCCCACATTTAAAATTAAATCATGTGTGGGCTGTGTGCTGTAATAATAGATCTCAAAATGTATAATGGCGTAAATACATTAGACATTTCTTTCTCTCTTACATGATGAGCCAAAGTGGTTTGACGTTGAAGAGGAGAGTGTAACCCTGCTGTCTGCAGTTACTGACGGCTGCAGGCTGACGGAGGCTCTCCCCGAGTCAACACATGACTGTTAAGGTTGCAGTGGGCATCACTGTCTAGCCACAGAAGGTTAAGAGCAGGGAGTGTGTATGGGAGGTTTAGGGGCCAGGCTGGAAGTGGTGTAGGTCTCTTCTACTCAGGTGGCTAAAGCCCTGTCATATGGCCATGTCTAACCATGAAGGAGGCTGGGAAATGTAGTCTATCCATGTGTCCAGGTAGCTGATACTACTGCATTATCCAAACCATATATTCCATGTTTGGTGAAAATCTGTCCAGCCATTTTCTTGTGATGTGGCAAAAAGCAAAAAAGACATAATCTCTTTTTGAAGATTATTTCCTTTTTACTTTCTGACATTAAAATATTCTTTCTGTTAGAAAGTTTTGACAGTAATGGATGGTATGTTTTAAAAATCTCCCATTGCTTGGCAAATGCTCTTTATATTGGTGGGCAGCTCTGTATCAATACTCTCCCTCTCACTCCCCAAGTTGTTTTTACTTTTACTGAACTGTGCAAGCTCTGAGTTTTGGAACTGCTATCAGATGGCACCATGTTGTCTCCTCCTCCTTCAAGACCTAGATACAGAATGCCAAGCTGGGTGTGTTCTCCTTTGTAATCAGTGTCAGCCAATGTGAAAGCAAGTTATTGGGCATCTCTCCTTGAGGTCAGATTTTGTTGCTGACAAGTGAACTGGGAGTTTTGTAAACTTTAATAAATGAACATTGAAACAAATATACTCATAGATATGACTTGGATCTTCTTAAAGATTTTTATTTCTCTTTCTCTGAAAGTACATTGTGGGGAGGGAGGTGATTCTCCAGGTATTTTCAGTCACTTTGGCCGGAACTTCAATGGGAACTTTGTTGTTCACTGCTTAGAATGCCATGGGCTCTTCCATTGGGATACTTAGGCTTAATTAGTGACCTATATTCCTTAAAAATTGGAGACTTTGAATGTTTAAAACCATATCGTTTTAAACAGTTCCCTTTTTACCAGGGAGAGAGGTTGGGTTTTAGCTCATCCTTTCCTGTCACTGAGTCATGAGACAGTACCTGTGAGGGTCTATGTGTTTTTTGGGGGGTAACTTGATAACTACATTGATGTAATACTGCCAACATTTGGGATGGAGAAGGGGTGATTGATAATTTAATGCCCTGTACACATGTGGTTTCATTTCTCTTGGGAACTACCTAGGAATGGAATCACTATGTCATAGCGTGTTGGGGGCGGGGGATGGAGAGGCAGACGGATACAGTGTTGAGTAATGGAGTAAATTTCTAAGCTTCGTTTCTGTTTGTTAATGTTTAGACCACTCCATATTTTTCTCCAGGAGAGAAAAGAGAAGATTATTGCAAAAATATATAACGAGCAAATATTTATTTTCTCTTTATTTTTGTTCTTTGTTTCTTTCTGTGTATTGTGACTACCATAATTTCTGTTACAGAGAGTAAAGGAATCTTTTACATTTATGGATCAATTAGCCTTTATTTTTTATATCTTTCTTGTACCCTACTCTTTTTTTTTTAATTGAAGGACCTTGCCAGTTCTCAGTGCTGCCAGATTTATTAATAAATAAGACAATTTCAAGACAGAGAAAACCTCTTTCATTAATAGCTATTATTCTATGCATTTTAAAGATTTTTGTAGGATTATTCTAAATATTTGCTAATTATTGAAAGTCACTAACAGTGTTTTGATCATTTCTTGTGGACAACTCACCAGGAACAGAGGACAGAAAAATATGAGCAACTATAGCAGCCCTCCCTGATCCACAGGGGCTGTTTTAAGACCCACAGTGGATGCCTTGAAACCACAGATAACCGCCCCCCGCCAACACACGCACACTTTTTCCTTAATACATACAAACCTATGGTAAAGTTCAATTAATATATTATTAGGCACAATAAGACAATAAGAGATTAACAACAATAACTAATAATAACAGAACGATTGTAACAGCGTACTGTAATAAAAGTTATGTGAATATGGCCTCTTTCAAAATGCCTGGAATTTTCCATTTTATATTTTCATACTGCAGTTGATTGCTGGTACCTGAAATTGCAGGAAGGCAAAGTGGATAAGGGGAGACTACTGTATTTGCAAAGGGAGCCCCTCGGCTGGCTCTGGAACTTCGATTTTGGAAGGGCTCCTCCCACCAGGACTCAGAAGAATGGCTTGCGGGCCCTAAGCTGATTATGCAAAACAGTGCAGTTTATGGTGAACATCTGCTTTGCTTTTGGAGGTCAGAAGTTGCCCTCAGGATCATTCCCCAGTGTAAATCCTAGACGCTGGGTATTTAACGAGCTTGCCTGCTAGACAAAATGTCACAGATGTTGCCACAACTTGTCGGGGGAATTAAGTGTGTCCTGTGTCACTCTACTAGGAGAGGACTCTTGGAAGCTTGCACTGGCTTCCTCTGGATGTTACTCCATGTGCCTCTTCTTGCTGATTTTGCTTTGAATAAAAATGATGTGATAAATTACAGCCTGAATCTACCCAGGTGCTGAGTTCTGAGTCCTCCTAGGGAATCATCACACCTGGCGGTGGTCATGGAGACTCCGTCTGTCTGTCTGTCTCTTTTTTAACACTTTGTTCAAATCACACATTGCCTTGGTTGATATGTCTCTTAAGTCTCTAATTTTCTTATGATGGTCAAACAGTTTATAGTGGTTTCACTTAGTCTAGTGAATCAGTGAAGGGCCAAGGCTTTACGGCCAGGCAGGATTTCAAATTGTGACTTCACCACTTGGGCAGATTACTTCATCCCCCTGCCGCCCCCTTTAGTTTCCCCATATTTAAAATGGGATAAAAATTCTTACCTCGAAGAATTGTGGGAATTAATCTCTGTATTGCAATGTATGAGGGTTCCCCAGCCCGTAGAATGTGGGCACATCTGTTAACTGTGTTGTTTTAAGATGCAGTATGTGCTGTGGTTAAGAGAGTTTTTGAGCCTGCTTGCCTGGGTTCACATTCTGATTCTTCCCTTTCTAGGAGGGTGACCTTGAGTAAGTTGTATAACCTCCCAGTGCCCCCGTTTCTTTTCTGTGTACTGGGAATAATAATAGTTCTTACTTCAGGGAGGCAAGTTAAATGCGATAACCCGAGTAAAGAGTGTAGAGAAGTGCTTGCGTAGCCAGCTATTATTATTGTTGTTTTGGGGTGTGAGTGTGTCCAGTAAGTGAAACCTCTCACACACACATCCCATGCTCAAGATGAGAGAGAAACACGAGGTCAGTGGAATGGGTGGAGATAAAAATATTACCTTTATTACTGGCAGAGGCATGATTGGACAGTGTGGTTTAGAGTTTTGGCCAGGAAGGTTTTCTGGAGATTACTAGGCCTACTCCACCCCCAGCCAGCCCCGCAGGGGAGCAGGACGCTTGTGTGCTGCCTGCCCCTACTGGCTTCTAAAGAGGGAAGGACTTGGTGGTGCCGCCGGGGCGGGCCTGGGTCCTTTTCCGAAACTGCTAGGTCAGGCATGTCTCTCCCCTTCCCAGGATCTGGGCAGGAGGCCTGGGTACTGCCACTCCCTGCTCCCACCAAATTTTGTTTTGAGGGCCAGGACAGTCTTTGGTTTTCTGTTTGTGGACGTGCACATTGTAGGCACTTGATGAATCGTTGCCGAATAAAGGTAGACTGTTAGGCAGTAACTTGCGAGGAAGTACCAGTATATTCTATATTGATACCTGAGAATGTGAAGCTATCACTAATATAATAATATAAAGTGATGTAATGAATGTCAACTGTAATTAAAAATTAAAAATGATTTTAAAAATTGCCTGTGTTACCAGTCATGAAATATGGTATTTTATATTTGTTTAAGAGCCTGTACTGAACAGTGGCGCACGCTTGAATAATTTTCCCTCTGAGTTGTAATTATTTCTTTGAAGTGAGAGGGTGGAGAAGAGGAGTTTTATTAGGGACTTCTCCCTTAAAAATAATTATATATATATGTATTTTTTGTTTCTTTGTTTTATATGAAGCCCTTTTAAGTTGAAGACGTGGCGTATATCTTCAAATAAAATTTCAGTCGTCTCTGAATTTGTATAGGCAGGAGAAAACTAAGCATAGTTTAGGGAGTTGTTAGGAATTAGAAAAGTTATTAGGAGTAGACATTTGTAGTGATATAGTATACTTATTATTATTAAAATTATAGTATACTTACTATTATTAAAATATTTTAAGGAATTTTATCAGTTTAATACATGAGAAAGAATCACATTGCCTTCATTAAGTCAATATAAAATATAACTAGTTTGAAAAACTTTTGATATTTAATTAGATATAGAGGACTTTCTGACTTAAAAATTATTTTAGGGAAGAAAATAGAAAGAAATCTAAAGCAAATGAAAATGACTTAATTACAGCACTGAAATGTAATAATAGTTTTGTTGTTATTAAAGTTTTTCTGTGGGTGTAATGGTGGCATAATATTTCATCTTATGGATGTGCCATCAGGAATTAATTGTTTCCCTATTTTTGAACATTTAAGCTGTTTCTAAGCCTTTGCTACTATAAATAATATTATACTTAACATTCTCAATAGAATATAAGCTCCATGAGGGCAGGAATTCTGATGTTTGCTGCTTTAGTCCCCAGCACCTAACACATAGTAGGCATTCAGTGAATATTTTTTAATGTTGTTGAGTGTAATTTCGTCTGAATCTTAAGGTATCCTTTTTTCTTGACTCTAAATCTTCCTAGAGAGTGGAAAAGGGAAGCTAAGGAGATAGTTAGGTGGCCTGTTTTACAGTATTTTTGGAGATGTAGCTGGAACATATCTTCCCTTGAGGCAAGCAGATGCATTAAATGACTACTTTTCACACCTTTTGTCTTGGGCTCTGTTTGGAAGAACCCTTAACCCCAGAGTGTCCATTTTTACTTCCCCATAACATGGATGCTGCTGAGATCAGAGGGCATTATGAGACAATACCTCTGTCACATTGAGATATTGTTATCTTCTAGAAGCTTCTCCAAGGCCTTGTACCTTTTTCAGAAATGATTTTTAAAAATTTGCTTTCCATAGTCCATTTCCCAGCCCCACCCTTCATTTTATTTGGCAAAGCTTCATTGCATTAAGTCTCCATCTCAACAAATATACTGCGTCCTTCTCACTTTCTGATAAATACTCTTTTATCTTTAGTTCGGTATGTCTTATCTATTGTTGCCCTGAACATCTGCTGAAGTCTGGGATCTTTTCCTTTCTGCACTTGGCCCACTGGCCTCCCTTCTGTGTTGCTGACTCTGTTGAAGCTTTTCCTGCCCTACTTATTTTGAAGGCAAATTGCATATACATTAGCTTGTGTAAGGAAAGCTGCTAAAAATGAGGACAATGGACCAGTTAGAGCAGGGAATTAGAAGAGATGTTGAATGCTCCATTTGTAACTTACAAAACCACATTTCACTTCTTAACAGGATTGGTGTTAGGGAGGTGGTTCCTGAATTGGTGGGAGAGGCAAGATTCCAGCATTTCCACTCTAAGGTTCCCACACTAAGATTCGGTGGTATCAGGCAAGAGCATCTCATTTTTTAGTTGACAGAGTGATGTATTCATTCATCACACTCTTCTGCATGCACCTCCTTTGGATGTGGTTTTTATTGTTTGCTGTATCACCTTAACCTGGTCATGAGGAAGGGGACATGTGATGTGGCCTCATCTCTTTCTTGGCAGCTCCTTCCCAGAGTCAGGGATGCAGGGATGTGAATGACACTCTGATCTATTTACCTTTCCAATCACTGAGCTTCTTGGTATCCTCTCTCCTACACTTCTCCTTTATTGGAATGTCCCTTTTATTTCTTTATTTTTTAGATTCACTTTAATACCTTGTTTATAAGTTGAAGTGAGCGCAGAAAGAGTGGACAGACTTCGTTTGCTCAGACTCTTGTATTATTTTAACTGTAGATCATCTGGAAGCATTAGGTCAGTGGTTTTTACCCCTGGCTTCATTTAGGAATCACCTAGGAAGTGAAAAAATCCTTATTCCCAGGTATCACCCAAACTAATGTCACTAAACTCTAGGGGGATAACCCAGGTATCAGTGTGCTTTAAAAAGTTCCCTAGATGATTCCAGTGACAGCCAAGGTCGAAAAGTTAAGGTTAAACTAAAGGTGCAGTTGTACAATTTCACTTCTTTTTGTGATTCATTTTCTACTTTAAATTTTAAACAGAAGTTTACAGTGTCATGTGTATTAGCACATGTGTATTTTGAAAAGAGAGTGGTGTGATTGGTGGTAACTGTCCACCCTCAAACTTTGTGCAGTTTGGAAGGTCTTGCTGCCAGATGGGTAAGGGGTAGGTTGAGAGAGTCTGGATGGATCCTAGACATCTGTCAAGGTCTCTAAAAAATAAAACCTAAAATGCTTTGCTTCTCGTATCAGGTCAGCTTCTCATAGCCTACGATGGTAGCATGTATATGCTTAGGTGTGTGACCTGCATTTCGTATTCATTTAGTCTTTTAATCCATGTATTATTAACTCTGGGAGATAGTCATTTTTTGTCCATTTCTGCAGATGAAAAATGGCAACTCAGAAATGGCAACTCAGCCACTTGCTAGTGGCTGTCCATCTGCTAATTGGCAGTGCCGGAAGCTGGACCCAGTCCAGAGCTCAGAGCTCTGTGAGGCTAGAACTCAGGATTTCTCCATGGTGCCATGTCGACCTCTTCCCATTTCAATGTGAACAGAATGCTGGTAGTTAAGGGGATGTTGTTAGTGTACGAGAGAGCCCTCTTTGTAAATTTTTTCAGATTCCCAGATTTTTTTTATTCAGTGCATTTTCCCAAAGAGCCCACGGTACTTCTACAGTTTTTTAAGTGACTCCTCCCCCGCCCCATATTTCCTTCTAGAGAAGAGGCAGGTGTTAACTTTATTTTAATATTCAGGATGGATGTGCACTGAGAGTAAAAGTTATTACATACTCCACTGCAGGTTGTGGAAATTCTGAGCAGAATGCTTTTATCGGATATGTGAATATGGTATCATTGACTTTCATCAGTAGACATTTTTGGGTTGTGCTCCCAGGACAGACATAGTTCGCCACACATCTCCCCTGATTTCTGAGGCGGAAGACATCGAAGAGGCAGCTGTCTGGGGTCAAAAGCAGAATGTGTGATGATGGAACAAGATACAGCTAAGAGTTGCCCAGGATCATACGGGGCTTCAAAAACGCTGCTCCCACCACAGAGAAGGGACACCTGAGAGGCTTCTGATGTAACTGAAATTGGAGAATTGAGTGGATTAAAACTAATGCTTTGTTACAGTAAAATAACCTATCCTATTCATTTACCATCTTTAGAAAATTAATACTATTTATCCAGCTTACCACTAACAGTTTATTTTCAGTGACAATAAAAGCCATTGACTTTTTCTATTTGGGGAATTGAAAAGAAATATTGAAAATAGCTGGTATGCATTTCTTGAGAGAAATGAACAGGATGGACCCACTTTCACATCTGTTGTGGTAATAAAGCATTTGTGAGTCTGCGTTAGAGCACTAACTAGTATAGCTGCTCCAGAGACAGCTCTCTCACTATTAGTTTGGACATTCAGTGTTGAGCACATATGATCCCTTTTCGGGAATCCTTGTCTGGGGGTGTGGAGCCCAGTGGCTGTATCTAGAGCAGGAGCTGAGCAGGTTGGCAGGTTACTTATCTTGCTCTTCAGGGCAGATTTCCTAGCAGATTGGTGTAGAGATTTATCAAGGACTTCTGAGACCTGACTATAAATTTAAGACAGTGTCATATCTTTTAATACTTTGGACAAAAGAAATTTAAAACAGATTTTAAGTAGAATGTATGAAAATTGCAAAGTGATACGTAAATTAACTTTTTTTTTTGTACTGACCCTCCTTCACTCTTTTCCTTTCATGTTCACATAGACACCTGATGTCCTCACCACTGCTGCTGGTCATCCAATAGGAGACAAACTTAACACTATGACAGTAGGGCCCCAGGGGCCCCTTCTTGTTCAGGATGTGGTTTTCACTGATGAAATGGCTCACTTTGACCGGGAGAGAATTCCTGAGAGAGTCGTGCACGCTAAAGGAGCAGGTGAGAGCTATGTGTATTTGTTGTAAAAGGATTGTTTCGTAAGACCTGGGTTAAAAATTATTTTTCAGAGATTTGGAGCTCCTTTAATGGAAGTGCCAAATCTCCATTCCTGGGAGAAAGGAAAAAAATGTCCATGAAAACAGGAATTAGTAATTAAATGTTGCTTATTTACCTGGATTGAACATTACATGCAAAATACCTTATTTTACTGAAAATAAAAGTAATCTTCTTTTTCTTTCATTATGCAGTTTAGTGAAGAAATAAAAGCATGGTTATACAGACACTGATACACTACAACTGTAACTAGATTTAGATGGTGCACTAACTGAATAAATTATGGGATGAGCTGTGCAAAATTGAGGATAGTTGTGTTAGGGTGGTGGGTTTGTGGTGATTTTTTTTTTTTTTTGGTTCAAAACTTCTATGAAGCTTTTATCTTACTTATATTACATAAATAAAAGATGGAGGCAGCATTTAAAAGAAAGCTAAAAACTCAATAGGAAAAAGAAAACTTGATAGAAAGGAAGAAAAAGTTTTTCTCTTAGCTGCTTACTTGGACTTCTAGTTAGGACTTCCTAATTTCTTTATTTCCTCTTCTACCTTCCTAGTCTTTTTTTGCATAGCTTTTCCACGGTGACTTTGATACGTCGTTCAGTTTGTTTTTTGGCTCTGTGGTGACCTTCCTAAGTGTTTTTTTCTTTCTTTCTCTGCATTTTCTTTTCCTTTCCCTGTTCTTTCTCTCCCAAGTCCTACCTATACTTCAAGGCTGTCTCAGGCCCTGTGTCCTCGGGGCAGCCTTGGCTAGTCACTGCCAGCCCTGCTCTTCTTCTTGGCTCCAGCTGTGTAGCACTGAATTTAGCCCTGAGTGATAATAGGTCTTTGCATTTTACTCTCATCATTTTGTGTTTGGACATCTCCCCTTTTCCCATCATATTGGAAGCTCCCAGAAGGTCAATGTGAAACCGTCAGTTTCTCTTGTGGTCTAGATGCCTATTGAGGGTCTGATAGTCTGACTGATGGCCTTGTGATGAGAATGTCTGTGTCTTTCTTGTTAGGAGCTTTTGGCTACTTTGAGGTCACACATGACATTACCAAATACTCCAAGGCAAAGGTGTTTGAGTATGTTGGAAAGAGGACTCCCATTGCAGTTCGATTCTCCACTGTCGGTAAGTCGGTCTTTTTGCATGAGTGGTATTCCTGTACCTTATTTGGGGCATTTATAACTCAATTTCAAGAAAATCTTATTAGGAGATAGAAAACAAGCACTTCTCCAAATTGTTGCCAGGTTTTACAGTAGCAAAATATTTTGAGCCCTGGCTGGTGTGGCTCAGTGGATTGAGTGTTGGCCTATGAACCAAAGGGTCTCTGGTTCGATTCCCAGTCAGGGCACATGCCTGGGTTGTAGGCCAGGTCCCCAGTATGGGGCACGTGAGAGGCAACCCCACATTGTTTCCCTCCCCTTCTTTCTCCCTCCCTTTTCCTCTCTCTAAAAATAAATTAAATAAAATCTTTTAAAAAATATTTTGAAACATGTAGGAAGTTACTTATAATTCTGTTTGTTGAGGTCTTAGGAAATCACACTTATGCAGAATTCCTTGACATTTGGAAAGGACTTGCCTACAAGTGGTTGGCTCAAACGGAAACATGGAGTTGGCGCTCTTATCCAGTAACCACGATAACAGCTGCCCTTTGTTGTGAATTAACTCTATGCCATCCATGCTTTACAGACATAAGCTATAATCTGTAGATTTATTTTACCAAATGGGATTATTTCTATTTCAAACAGGTTGAGTGGTTTTTCTCATGTAACAGAGCTAGTAAGAATTAGATCTATCATGCTACATCTTAACACACTACAATGTTGTGATTCTGTTTATATTTCAATTTATGTTTGTGTGTTTTAAAAATACTTTGGAATACAAAGATAAATGAAGTTAAAAATAAGAACCTATATTTTAACTCATTTTCTTAATATCAACCTCATAATTTTGATAACTTTTAATCTTCATAATGATTTTCTTCCCTTATTTTAATTTAAATTATAATTTTATGCTTGAACAAAGCTTTCTCATTCTGTTAAATTGATAATCTTTTCAACTGTTATTACATATACAGCCGTACCTCAGGATATTGTGGTCCCAGACCACCACAATAAAGCAATTATTGCAATAAAGCCAGTCATAATCTTTCTGCTGGTGAGAGTCTTGCCTTCAAAATGAAACATCTGTGATGTAAGGTGCAATAAAGTGAAGCACAATAAAACGAGATATGCCTATACTCTTATTACTCTCAGTTAATTCTTTTGTTTAATTTGTAGACCAGCTTAGCTGGTGGGTGGTAGAAATAAAAGCCTAGGCACTTAAATACCGAATTTACTTCAAGGAAAAGGATTAGAAAGGCTGGATACCAATTCTTTTTAAGTTGAGCCTTCTTGGATGCAGAGTGCCCTGCTTATGCTTCGTTTTTCCCATTTGAATCTTGTAGCTGGAGAGTCAGGCTCAGCTGACACAGTTCGTGATCCCCGTGGGTTTGCAGTGAAGTTTTACACAGAGGATGGCAATTGGGACCTTGTGGGGAATAACACCCCTATTTTCTTCATCAGGGATGCCATATTGGTAGGTGATAAAGAATTTTGCACTCTACAAATGCTTATTGATTTAATTGATTTTAAATACTCTATATAGATTGGCATTTGAGGGGAAGTCCTGGGCAAGGCAGAAAGAGAAGAATTTGGGTCAGCTGGATTACCTCTTAAAACACATTTTTCTGTATTTAATATCTTTTTATTTGATCAGATTTTTACCGTTACTGTAGGTCTTAGATTTGGCATTTTAGGGTTCACTGACTGAATGGGAATAGTCCAGTTTTCCTTGCAGGACGTGGAAGATTAGTAAAAATACTCACTTTGCCCTAGAAACAAGTAGAGGGTACATTTCATTTTAGGGTTTGACAGTTTAAAATTCTTTGTTAATGTTCAGAATTATAATCCATAAACCTAGCAATGGGCATTGTATAATAGAAGACACTGTAATTCTCATAAACTTAGTTTTGTTTTTCTCTTATTTTCCCTTAGTTTCCATCCTTCATCCACAGCCAAAAGAGAAACCCTCAAACGCACCTAAAGGACCCAGACATGGTGTGGGACTTCTGGAGCCTTCGTCCTGAGTCTCTGCATCAGGTGGGAGCACTTCTTTTTCCTTACATTATCACCGGGGGTGAAACTGTAATTACGAATCTATACGTTTCTCTAGTTTTGACTGTTTTATTGGAATTGGTTTTTAACTTGCTTTTCGGGATGCTTCCTCAGATTTCTTGATTTTGAAGAATTTTGTAATGACTGATTTTATTAATCTTCCGCCATTCATAGACCTTAAGTGATGCTAGAAACATTATCAGTTGGTATTTAGCAATATTAAGGATTAGTCTCTAGTATGAACTATTAGGGAAATGATGGAAAAGTATTACTAAACAAACTTACTATTAAAGTAAATTCTGAATAACAAGTTAGGCTAGTTTTCAGATTTGTTTTATTTTTTCTTTATAGAATTTTGAGGCATGAGGTTCATGATTTATCTATCATTCTGCTTTAAAATTCCCCTTTTCTTAAAATAAATGATGATAATGGGGGACTTCATGTCAAGATCTCGGCATAGGCAGACATGGCTCGCTTCTTCACACAACCACATCAAAATTACAACTAAAATGTAAAACAGCCATGACTCAGAACCATCAGAAATCAGGTTGAATGGAAGTCTGAGAACTGTGGAATGAGAGAAACCACATCCATCCAGACTGGTAGGAGGGGTGGAGATGTGGAGACACAGAACAGGCTAGTCCCACACCCACACATGATGGATAAAAATTTGGGAGGGATATCTCAGGAGCAAGGAGTCCCAGCCCCACTCCAGGCTCCCTAGCCCAGGATTCCAGTGCCAGGAAGATAAGTCCTCACAACTTCTGGTTGCAAAAACCAGGATGGATTGAGTTGGTGGAAGAAACTGCTGGAGCCCCAAGCAGTTCTTCTTAAAGAATCCACACACGGACTCACCTACTCAGACTCACTCCCTCTGAACTCTAGCACCAGGGTAGGAACTTGAAAGGCACCAGTGGTATACAAGGAGAAACTGAAGTGTCTGGCATCAAGGTGAGCAGAGGCCATTGTCCCTTTTCTAAACCTTCCCCCCACAGAGCTGGCAAGCTGGTGCCATATCTGAGACTCCATCAACCTGGCTAATGCTATTTGGCACACCTTGGAGATCCCCAGAGACTCTGCCCTGCCCAACTTAGAGCCCCACCCAAGCTGTTCTTCCATATGAATGGCTGGTCTTGGCTCATGCTTCACAACTTATTAAATCCTCTCAAAGAAGCAACAGCTGGCCTCAATGAGCTCAGGACTGGCACTAGTAGCAGCCAACATAGATTCACAGCCTGGCTTCACCTGGGAATCTCCAAGCCCAGCACAAGTAGCAGCCATCTCAGGCTGCTTTATAGCTTAGGCAGCGTGGCCCCGGGCAAAACACAGGTAGGGGGCCGACCTTGGCCTGCACCACCCAAGAAACCCCAGCATCAGTGCACCCAGTGAACAGCTACAGAGCACCACCACCCTGCCCCTGCACAACTGATCCTCCACAGAGGGCAGAGGTTGGTAGTCAGTGGACATAGCCAGTCCTTACAGCTGACTGGCCTGGGTAATTCCATTGATCTGCCAACAGTAACCAAGGCTCAACTACAAGAGGAAGGTGTACTCAGACCACACATAGGGTGCACCTTGAGTACCCAGCTTGGGTGATAGGGGAGGCTGTGCCACTGGACCCTGCAGGACATCTACTACATTACACCACTCTGCCAAGACACAGTGTCAAAGCAGCTCTACCAAATACATAGAAACAATCACAGAGAGGCTATCAAAATGAAGAGACAAAGAATCATGGCCCACATGAAAGAACAGAACAAACTCTAGAAAAAGAGCTAAATGAAATGGAGATAAGCAATCTATCAGATGCAGAGTTCAAAACACTGGTTATAGGGCTGCTCAAGAAACTTAGCCAGGACCTCAACAGCATAAAAAAAGACCCAGTCAGAAACAAAGGATACACTAATTGAAATAAAGAGCTATTTACAGGGGAACAACAGTAGAGTGGATGAAGCTGAGAATAAAACTAATGATTTGGAACAGAAGGAAGCAAAAAACAACCAATCAGAACAACAAGAAGGAAAAAGAATACAGAAAATGAGGATAGTGTAGGCAGCCCCTGGGCCAACTTCAAGAAGCCCACCATTCACGTCAAGTGGTTCTGGAAGGAGAAGAGTAAGAGCAAGAAATTAGAAATCTATTTGAAAAAATAATGAAAGAAAAATTTCCTAATTTTCCTAATTTTGGTATTTCCTGAAGGAAATAGAGATGCAAGTCCAGGAAGCACAGAAAGTCCCAAACAAGATGGATGCAAAGAGGCCCACTCCAAAACATGTCATAATTAAGATGCCAAAGTTTAAAGATAAAGAGAAAATCTTAAAAGCAGCAAGAGAAAATGAGTTAGTTACCTACAGGGGACTTCTCATAAGACTGTCAGCTGATTTCTCAAAGGAAACTTTGCAGGCTAGAAGGGATTGGCAAGAAATATTCAAAGTCATGAAAAACAGGGACCTATAGCCAAGATTGCTCTACCCAGTAAAGCTATCATTTAGAATCGAAGGGTAGAGAAAGAGCTTCCTAGACAAGAAAAAAACTAAAGGAGTTCATCATCACCAAACCATTATTACATGAGATGTTAAAGGGACTTATTTAAGAAAAAGAAGAAGAGCAAAACTATGAACAATAAAATGGCAAAAAATACATATCTATCTACAATTGAATCTAAAAAGCAAACTAAGCAAACAAGAAGAACAGAGACAGAATCATGGATAGAGAGAGCATTTTGATGGTTGCCAGATGGGAGGGGGGTGTGGGGAATGGGTAAAGAGGCGAGGGGATTAAGAAACCCCAATAACCCCATAATAGTTCATACTAGAGACTAATCCTTCTGTAACCCCAATAGGTAGTTACAGAATAGCCATGGGGATGTAAAGTGCAGTATAGGAAATGGAGTAGCCAAAGAACTTACACACCTGACCCATGGACATGAACAATGGTGAGAGGATTGCCTGAGGGAACTGGGGATGCTGGGTGGAGGGGGACAAAGGGGGAAAATCAGGACAACTATAATAACATAATCAATAAAGTATAATAAAAAAATGGTAATAATGGCAACCCTTCCTGTAGGTATTTGGCGAATATGTTCCATACTAGGGACTCTGGAAATTTAGGAGCGTCTTAAAAATCTAGGATGTTTTGATTTAAACTGAAAAATTTCAGGCTTTATTTTTCTGTTCCTTAGGTTTCCTTCTTGTTCAGTGATCGGGGGATTCCGGATGGACACAGGCACATGAATGGATATGGGTCACATACTTTCAAGCTGGTTAATGTGAATGGAGAGGCAGTTTATTGCAAATTCCATTATAAGGTACACTTCACCTTTGGGGAAGGGGATAAAAGGCTCCCTCCACCCCCATCTCCTCCTGAGGATTGGGCAAAGATCAAAAAGGTCAAGACCTCTCCAGTCTTTCCCTTATTTCCACCCCCAAGGATGAGAAGTATTGATCTATTTAATTAGTACCATGAGTATTTTGTTATCTACCGTTTGTTCACTATGCCCACGTAGAAGAACTGGGCGCCTCTTTTTGGTCTGTACTTTTCATGTGGCCAGAGGGTAAACCACATAGCTGCTGTCCACGGTCAAGCGTTTCTTCTTCTGGACCCCGGGAACTCTGCCATACACACTTGGGAAAATGTTGCTTTTGAGCTGGCTTTCTGGTTTAATGTTTCTGGTGCTGGCAGGGACACATTGAAATTCTTTTCTCCTTGGAGAGGGAAGATCAAAGGTTTTGTTTTGGGCTCAAATGTGAGGAGTAAATACAGCTCTCTAGGCTAGGCCAAAGGAGATTTCTACCTGGTTTAGCCTAGCTTTCTAGAGTTCTTTGTCGGAGCCTAGCATCAAGCCCTAGCAAACAGTGGAGTATTATGCTTTGCCTTTCCTAGCTGTTAGTCGTTGTTCTGAATATATATATCTTTCGGGGTCCAACAGGGGACTACGGGAGAATTGGGGCATTCTGTTGGTCATACCTGTCTCACCATTCTTTCAAAATCTGATGCTATCTTTCCAAAAACATTTCTTTTAACATTTAATTCATCCATCCATTTATTTAGCATTTACTGAAGGTATATTGTGAATAAGGAAAATAAGTAATATCAATTACAAATGTCAAAAACCAAAAATTCTATTTTTAAAATTTACTTTTGTACAATCAGATCAAATCAGTTACCTTTGCGGAAGCTTTTGGGAACCTTTTAATTAAAGTATTTCCTCTTTTTTATAGTTTTTATTTACTTATTTTTAGAGTGAGTGGGAGGGAGAAAGTGGGAGAGAAACATTCACATGTGAGGGAAACTTCGATTGGTTCCCTTTTGCACACCCCCAACTGGGGCCCTGGCCCACAACCCAGGCCTGTGCCTTGACCTGGAATTGAACAGCTGACATTTGGTTTGCTGGGTGACACCCACCCCACTGAGCCACACCAGTCAGGGCTTAAAGTGTTTTAAAAGGCTGTCTCTTAGTATGGTCTTGGCATTTGTTACAGTAAGCAATAGTCCAAGAGAACCTCTGGCTGCCTAATAGCTTATTTCCAAATGCTAGTATTAAAATAAGAAGAGACAGGAGTGGACTCATTACAATATAGACTCCCTCTTAATGATATCACAAAGACCTATTTTCTCCTGTCCTGTCTTAATATTTACCTGAACAGCTTATGTAGGTATATCAAATAGGAAAAGTGTCACCCTTCTTTATACTTATAATTTGGATCTGTAATCTTTGGCACGGGACACGTTGGCTTGTAATTGGACCATTGGCTTGTAATTGCCAAAAAGAACAGTGTTACAGCTGCACTAAATAATTGAATCTGGATGGCTAGGCTGGTTGGTGGCTTTGCGGTTAGACCAGTCTGAACTCAGATCTTTCTTCTTCTAGATCTGTGTGACTTGGGCATATACTGAAAAGTTCTCTGAGCTCCAGTTTTGTCTACGTAACATTGGAATAAAAATGGCAGCTGTTCAGGGTTCTGGAAAGATTTTATTGCTTATGGGTCTGTTCAGCAGAGGGCCGGCCCTGGGATAGCCTGAGATCTTAGATTCATTAGTCTGGATTGTTCTGACCTAAGAGTATTCTTTTCTAAGCCCAAGGGATTAGGTTAAAATCAGAAAGGTATTGCAATATTATTGTACAATTTAATATATTAGCTCTCAGGGTGATCTGCAGGTGGTGACCTCCATTTTTTAATCCTGGCTTTATGTCTGGTCTCGTAGCGAGAAGGGTTCAGGTCTTGCTGCTGGTGAGAGCGAGTCGGGATTTCTGCGCTCGTAACGGAGCAGCCTTTCAGCGTCGGCTTTTGCTAAGGAAGTCTTTCTGTGGAGCTCGGCTCAGTGGGGGCCTTTTAGAATAAGATACAGGTGGGAAATTTATTGAAGATCAGTATGGTATGAGAATAGGGGCACTTTTGAAAGTGACTTGACTTCTTTGGGTCTTAATAACTTGTTTTGGAAGTTAGAATACTAATTTTATCTGCTCATAGTCAGAGAACTGTTTCAGAGTGGCTGCACTGAACGAACTTCTTTTCAGCTCTGTGAACAATGATTCTATAATTTCTTTAAAAAAAAAAACATTATGGGGGTGGAGGGATACTGGCTGAGCACACCCTCAGTAATTGATTTGAACTATTGTAAAACGAAATTTAAAATTTGCTTCATGTAAAAAGGGAAGTTCCTTAATTTTATTAATTATTTGCGCATTTAAAAATATATTTTGATTTTTTTTCTGATTTGAGAAATAAAATGAGTATAAAATTCAAATAATAAACACTCTGGAAAACAGTTTTGAAGTTCCTCAAGAAATTAAATGTACCATATGATCCAGCAGTTCCATTTTGAGTTATGTATACTAAAAAAAATCCACTGAATTGGACATTTTAAAATGATTACAATGATAAATTTTATGCCAAAAATTTTTTTGGCTTGTCTAAAGACATCAATACAGCATTCTTTATATGGAGGATAAAACTGAAAATAAACTACGCATCGCAGTTTAAAAAGTTCAAGTAATATAGATGCCCTGGCTGGTGTCGCTCAGTAGATTGAGTGCCGGCCTGTGAATCAAAGGGTCGCTGGTTCAATTCCCATTTGGGCACATGGCTGGGTTGAGGGTCAGGGTCTGGTAGGGGGCGCACAAGAGGCAACCACAAATTGATGTTTCTTTCCGTCTCTTTCTCCCTCCCTTCCCCTCTGTCTAAAAATAAATAAAATCTTAAAAAAAAAGGTTCAAGTAATATAGAACATAAAAAGGGAAAGATAGGACTAATTTTAAATATGAATTGTGTAGACGGATTCCCTAGACATTTAAAAGAACCTGGATAATTAAGTAGAATTTCTTGTTGATAAATGCATGTTTGTGTCAGATTTGAACAGTGGGATTATCGTTAGAAGGACAACCTAGTTTTAGAGGAGTGTTACTCATAATCCTGCAATGAATTGCTAATTAGAGTTCGCTAATTAGAGTTCGCTAACTGTGCCAGTAAGTTTCAGTTTGAACTTTTTTGTTTCGTTCCGTAGACTGACCAGGGCATCAAAAACCTTTCAGTGGAAGATGCAGCAAGACTTTCCCAGGAGGATCCTGACTATGGCCTCCGGGATCTTTTTAATGCCATTGCCACCGGCAACTATCCGTCTTGGACTTTTTACATCCAGGTCATGACGTTTAGTCAGGCAGAAACTTTCCCATTTAATCCATTTGATGTTACCAAGGTAAGTCAGAAAACAACCAAATTGTTTTCTTGTGTAAAGTCTTTGTACCTAATTTTAGCAAATTTCCAGTCCAGCCTTCGTCGTGGCAGGGAAGCCATGTGCACAGGGCAGGGGGCCGCTCGTGAGTCCCCTAGCCCGTGAATGTGTGCTTACCAGCGCCTCATTTGCAGCTCCTGGTTGAGAAGCTCGCTGAGTCCTCCGAAGGTGGCTTGATATGTTATTAGCAGGGAACAGATTTTGAAAAACTGATGTACTTTTGCCCAGGGAAAGTGCCAATACTTACTGTTTATTATTGTGAAAGATTTAACCAATGCACTTACCTTAAATTCTTACCACTTTATTGGATTAAACATTATTTTTACTTATTATATTTGAAAGCTGGCATTTTTGTAGGTGCTTCAGTTTCTTTCAGTTGGTTGTCTGGTAATTATGAATATCACATTATTTTTAGGTTTGGCCGCATAAGGACTACCCTCTTATCCCAGTTGGTAAACTGGTCTTAAATCGGAATCCAGTTAATTACTTTGCTGAGGTTGAACAGCTGGCCTTTGACCCAAGCAACATGCCACCTGGCATTGAGCCCAGCCCTGACAAAATGCTTCAGGTAAACCTGGTGCGGGGAGAGGTACTGAGGCAGGAATATGTGCAGGTGTGCACGTGTGCTTGCACACACACACTCAAACACAAACTGTGTAATTTGTTTGAAGAATGAACTAGAGCATCACTTAAACTAGAAGTAACCTGGGTCCTTAGTTTATGTGGGACTGACAAAAACATTTTGAGATGGGCATTGCAGTATTAGCCAAATTTCATAGTAAAGTCCCTCCCTCTATATATTAAGACTGACATTTAGTACCTTAATTTAAAAGAAGTTATATTAGAAATTCCTCAGGTATTTGTAGAGTAAAGAAAGCACTCTTTGTTCAGTCTGTAACTGACAGGAGGGAGTATTTTTAATTGATTACAGCACCTTGGTCAACATCATTTTATTCATCTCCTCTTTCATGGTGATGCTTGAATTTTTCCATCCGTAAAAAGAGACCCGGGCATGGTTTTTTACAGACTAAATTTTTGTTGTCAGTGGATAAAGGCAATGGTTAATTTAACTATTTGTCTTGAATGTTCCCAGGCATTCGGTACTTTTTCATCACTCTCTAATGTGATGTGTCCTTTTCTGTGTACAAAGTGAAAATTCTTCTTTGGACTAGAAGTCACTAGGAAAATAACTGGCTTAATAATTATTGAGTAAATCAATGTTTTTTGTTTTTGGACTGTGATCATGAAACAAAAGTTAAAGATTATTACCTGGGATCAGACTGCAGTGACCGATGGCTGTTTCAGATGTAAGAATGTGATTCCAGGTCAGGTGTCTCTCCTTGGAGGCAAACTAAGAGTCCTGTGTTTCCTTTAATAATAACATTTTTTTTTTGTTTTGCTTTGACAGTGGGAATATCTGAGGCATTTATTGAAAATAAGGTTTTCATTAGTTTTAGTTATATTATTAACTAATATAAATTGAATACCTGTCTACATGTGTGATGGACTATCCTGGCTGCTGTAACAGATATAAAAACACTAGGCAACTATCACGTGAGGCAGACTGAGTCGGGAGAAATTTCGTCTGATTGGAGATGATGACAGAGTTTTGAGAATGAGGTAGCGTTGGAGATGGCTTTTGAAGAATGGATAGGATTTTGCTTTTCCTCAGAGGCAGAACGGGGCAGGAGAGGGATATGACTAGGCACAAAGGTGGGCTCTGTTGGGTACATTTACACTATAAACAGCCATTCTTTCCTAAAGTAGAGGGAACAAGATTGGGTACACTGAGCATGTTACAGGGGATCTGAATGCTTGAGTGGAAGCTGATACAGTTGCCCCTTCTAGGAAAAAAAAAGTTTTCTTCATTTTTGAGAAATGTGATCTGGTGTATATCAAGTGGAATTATTCTGGTTGGTGGTAAATAGAAGACGAGGGATCCAGGGTTTGGGAACAGAAAAGGGAAGTCAGACATATTACAGAGGATAAACAAGTGGCCACATTGAAACTAGGGTATTCAGGAAGCCAAGATAGTGTGACTCTGGGCTCTGAACCTCCCCTGTCTGGAGGCTGGAATGGAGCAGAACTGTGTGCAAGAGTGGTTAATGGGATTTGCCAGGGCACTAAATTATCCTGGGCGGAGCTAAGACTACATAACCTTGATATTGAGGGAATGGGCTCAGGAATGAAAGATCACCCAAAAGCTTTTCACAGGAATCCAGGTCCCCATGGGTCTCTGGGACTGCAGCGAGACCTGGCGGCAGTGAACAAAATGGAGTCAGTCGGAAGAGCAGTGAAGCTTTGGGTGGAGGCCTAAGCCCGGGGCAAGGACCTCAGAGCAAAGACATACTCTCTGCACCCAAAACCCACAAATATGTGGTGCAGCTCATTGAAACCGGGGAAGAGAATTCTGAAAAAGGATAATAAATGGAAACCCTGTAATTCTATTAGTGAATTGAATTAAATGAATGAATTGTATTTCTTAGGTCATTTAGCTGTGAATTCTCATGCCACAAAGCTTGTCAGGGGTCATGCAGAGAAGGGCTGTTATACTTACTCAGCCGTTTGCTGATGAGTGAGGAATCGCTTAAGGTTTTTGGAGTAAGTAAGTAACGTAATTTGTGTGGGGCCGTAGGAAGGTTCTTTTGGCAGGAATGTGTAGAATGATGTTGTTGGAGGAGGGCCTGGAAGCGAAGAGCCAGCTAGGAGGACTTTGAAATTACTCTGATGAGAACTAATGAGCACCTGAGGATGGTTATAATTGTATATTAATGGCCTGTGTTCTCGGTCACCTTTCATCAAGGTCATGTTAATAAATTTTAAAGTTTGTAACGTAACCAAAGTGTTAAGCCAGACCATGGTGAAAAGACAAAACAGTGTCATGTAAATCACTGAGAGACTGTCCCCGGCGTACCTGATGATGCAAGTGCAGCCTTTCTTCACTCCTGTACTCTGTAGTTTTCCAGGAGCGGAGAAGTGGGCCTGATTGCTCAAGTGTGAGAGCTTTGTTTTGCTCTCTGACCCCGGTCCAGCAGGGGGGCGGGGCACGGGCCCTGGGCCCCGGGCGAGGCCCGGGTTCCAGCTGGCGGCAGGCCCCGCCTTGCCGTGCCAGTTGCCCAGCCTTAGCTCTCCATCTGCAGGCGGGGTAGGCTTGCTGCATAAGCACAAGGTGACAGGGAAGCAGAGTTAAGTGATAGAAACTACATCCAGGAATAGGCGAGGCTCAGCAGTGACGACTGAGTCTATTTTGAGCTACAGGAGGCACTTAGCTTCCAAACTATTAATGGGTCTCAGCCATGGCTGCATGACCAGTCATCTAAATATTACCCTACAGTATTTGAATTGATTATGGGTGGTGGAGTCATTTACCCAAGAGCAAATTATTGGCAGACAGTGAGACTGGATTAAGCATCTACTGATACGAGTGATTTGGTACAAAATAATTTCTTAAGTTGTTCTATTCAACTTGACTTTTATTTTGGCTCATAGAGTTAGGGATATAATAATACTCTGATTTCAGATTCAAAGTCAGTGAAAGAAGACTGCTTACAGAGTACAGCTTTGAATAATGAGAATATTTAAATAGTTGGATACTAAGATTAATGCAGTTAATCAAAGCTTTCTGTTTCAACACTAACTGGAAGAACTTCTAAAATGCTTACCATGCTGCCTTAGTAAATATGTGACTGAATTTAATCTTTGATTCAGGACCTGTGTCATTGTAGGGCCATCATTTTGAGCCACAGCGTTCTTTTTGTAGTGCTTTGTTTATATCCAGAAAGTCCCAGAGCTCAGAAGTGTTTCTGACACAAATTAGAATGCAACATGAGAGTTGCTTTTTGTATAATTTACTGCACAGTTGGTTTTGTAGAAATTATCTTCTTTTGTTATTGCACACAATGTCTGTTTCATTTATGACTGTAGGGCCGCCTTTTTTCCTATCCTGACACTCACCGCCACCGCCTGGGACCCAACTATCTTCAGTTACCTGTAAACTGCCCCTTCCGTGCTCGAGTGGCCAACTACCAGCGTGACGGCCCCATGTGCTTCCTTGACAACCAGGGTAAGCCCAAGACACTTGGCTCCTGCTGTGAGGGCAGAGGGCACTGCCGAGCGGAGGGTGGGGCAGCGGGGTAGGGTTTTCAGCCTGGCCCCACGGGACTACCTGCTCTGTCTGGGAAGGTGTTCCATGGGTGCTCCTGCCAACTGCATAATTTTTGCCCAGCAGTGAAGGCTTTCACTGCCCAAGGACTCTCCATACTATTATGTAAATATTTTATGTGTTTTATTGAGAGTTCCACCTCTGATTTTACTTGCTATCTATCCTATAGAGAAGGACACAGAGAAGGAACTTCCACATTGATTATAACAGAGTAGCATCTAACATAGGGGTTAAGTTTTAAAGACTCTTCACAAGAGGACAATTCCTTAAATTACCAGGACTTAGAATCTTGGAAACTCAAAGGCCAGGATGTCATGGTTTATGTTTCTCTGCACTTCTGCTGGACCCATGGAGGAGCAAGTCTAGGTAGAATTTGGAGGGGGTGGGGTAGGTTAGAAATAGGAGATACAGAGCAAATCAAGGGATTCTCCCGCACCATTTTTTGTTAAGTGAATATAGTTGAATTCATGTAAATCGACTGGTGAGATGAGACTCTACTGCATTTTGTTTTTTGGAGCCCATTTATCAAATTTATGTTTTTCATTTTTCTTTTAACTACATTTTTGGGTGCCATGTACAAACAGCTTCTATTTCTAATTATTCTAATTAGAGATTGCTTAATTAATGTTTTTTCCTTTTAATATACCACAGTTTAATATAGATCTTAGTTTCCTTTTTTATTTTCCTATTTAGGACACGTGTTTTAGTATTAGGCTGCTTACACTGATCCTTTCAGAAATTTTACTGTTCAGTTATATTTATAGCCCTAGATGCTTGTATTGAAACAAAGTTAGTTTTTCTATGATAAAAATAATACATGTGCTCCAAAGGAAATTTGGAAACTATAAGGTCAAAAGGGAAGGGAGAAGGAAAATCCATTGGTAGTCCCAATACCCAAAGGCCACAACTGTTAAACATTTTGCTGTATTTCTCACCAGTCTTTTCTGTGTATATTTTTTATACACTTCAGATTATTTTGTATATATAATTTTGGGTCTTCCCTTTGTTACCATTATTGCTCAGCCTTTTCTGTGTATTTAACAAGTTTACACGCTCACTGATTGTATTAGTTGGCTACCATATTCCTGCTCTCTAAAGATGACAGAGGGATGGAGTACGTTGTTGCTCAAATTCATTGATACTGTGTCCGTCTTCTGCCCTTTTTTTCTAAAGTGTTTTTTTCATTCGTATTCTTTGGTCCTTTTGTTATTGAGACTGACTGTTACTGAGAATTGTCCGCTTGTGAAGAGTCAGAGAATTTCGTCTATATTTTGGAACTTCATTAATAAGTAATTGCTTCATGTTTACCATTCTTGTTTACCATTATGGCGGTATACATATGAAAAACTACTTGTGGTTGTATTCGATATACCCTTGGCCTCCTTGTTTTAAAAGTAAAGCATTTGGGTTGTGCTCTCAAAGTCTGACGAAGGACCTTAATTGTTCCCAATAGCAATGACTTGAAGACAACTCCCACTTTGAATAAAGGCCAGAGCTTACTTGGAAATAGAATTTAAATATTACTCAACTAGGCACATTTCAGAGAGCTAATACTTAATGCAGAAAACCACTGTGGTAGCTGGTTATTCACATAGATGTGAAAAGCACTTGTAGATGTGGTTGACCTAGAATGAATTTCTTGAGCTAATGTTCGGGCTTCATAATAGCATGCTGCCCTTCTTCTTCCTACACGCACGTGGCACCTTGATAAATGCGATTGGTAGGCACCTCTTGTTTGTCCGCTCTGGATAATCTGTTCAGGCAGTGTGCTGGGTAAAATTCCAACCCCAGACTGGTTTGTTCAAATCACTTAGTTTCTGGGCCACTCCTTTTAGGCGATGTGTGTTCAGATAATTCAAGCTTCTGCTAATATGAGCCAAAGAAGAGTGTAGTTAGGAAAATAAATACACCAAAATGGAAAAAAAAGGTTTAATTTTTTTTCCAGAAGTCATACAAATATTTCGATTATATTTTCACTTTTTTCCCCTTTAAGTCCAAATAAATAAATGCTGGCATATTAGAAGTATCAAAGTTTTAAAAATTCCTCTTTTATCTACCTGTGGAGAGAAGTTAAAGTAAAGCTAAAATTGAACAAAGTTGTAACCAATAAAGGAAAGATACCAACCTTTAACGAAAAGCGAAGTATATAGTGGGGATATAGTGTGTGCTGGAGGAGAGAGTCAAAGAACCCAGAGTTCTAATCTCAGATCTACCACTGATTACCTTGTGACTTTGGAGCTGTTAAGATCTCAGGGCTCGCCCACTGAAGGGGCAGAGCTAGAACTTTGAGTTGCTCCCAGGAATTCTGTGATTCAGTGTTGGAACTGAGCCTAAACCTACATGAAATCCTGAAATTTGAAATGTGTCTTTGGGTCTCATTTTCTATGAGAATCAAATCAAACCTGTATACATTTATTTGTACTGGCAAACATCCGATTTCACAAATTAGATTGTTCGAAGTGTTCAAGGGGAATTTGAGATCTCTTCATTAAGACTCAGAGTGATACAACCCATGCAAGCATTTGGAAGGTGGCAGCATTCTCTAAGAATCTGAGTATGGCCTGTAGGTAAATACCATGCATGAAAAATAACATGCATAACATGTATATGTGTGTACATATGTATGTATGTATATGTGTGAGTGTTTGTAGACTTCCTTTTTTTAATCTCCCTAAGTGAATCTGTGTGGTTTGCCTTTAAAGGTGGCGCTCCCAATTACTACCCCAACAGCTTCAGCGCCCCCGAGCAGCAGAAGTGGGCCTTGGAGCAGAGCACTGCGTACTCTGGGGACGTGCGGCGCTACAACACTGCCGATGATGATAACGTCACTCAGGTGAGGACTTCTCTGTCTGCCACGGGAGTCACTTAATCATCCTACTTCTCGATGTCTGCTAATTTCACCCGCTCTCCAAGTCTCTAATATGTCTTAAATTGAATTCAGAGAGGACACCTCTAATCATAAATCAGTCCCTTTTTATTTGATGGGGTGGAAGAGTTGTGTGACTCTGCTCTTTCAGTTCAAGGTATGAGTCGGTTCAGTTCCTCTCAGTTTTATTGAGGGGATAAGGTAGGACCATTGGGAAAGAAGTGATTTCATGGGAATGTAAGAAAGGGGCAAGTAGAGCCGAAGTGCCACCAAGTCTAAGGATCTGGGCGGGGCCGACAGATTTAAGGGACTCAAGTTGGATTAAAAATAGCTCCAGAAGACTCAGTAGCAAGAGTGGAGGTATTTCCACCGTGGGGCTTACCGTTCACATGACCCTGTTGCATCTGCCTGTTTCTGCTTTCCAATACTTTTCTCCTCTTTGCCTCATAGCTTCTGTTTTAACATGGCTGTGACTTGGCTATGACCATGGCCTAACTCCTCTTTATGGCTTCCTTCTCCATGTATTACTTTTTTTCTGGGCTTTTTTTACTTCTCTCATTATTTCTGTATCAGATTCTAGAGAGAGGGTATCAGATCGACTTGACTAAGCTTTTCATTTGAGGTCACCTCACTTGCCTTTGACCGGCTTCTAGTTAACTGCTTTGGGTCAGGTACCTGACCCATTGGGAAGAGAAGCCCTCTTCCCAATGACCTGTGGCCGCCTAAGGGCTGTTCTTTCAGTAGATGCATTGAAAGAGGCCCTTTGACTTTGAAGGGCAACCACCTCCTTTAAGTGTTCAGTGCAACACACACAAGAAAAGAATAAAACTGCAAAGTATAGCTCTCCTATAGCTTCGCTTGGGTAGTTGGTGTTAAACTTAGTATTTAAATGAGAATAGGACCGATTTCTACTTTCTCATTTTGTAAATGTGGGTTTCAAGTAAAATATACTTATATATGTGAACTGATTCACTGTGCAGATATCTTTATTTGAAAGACTTATGTGTATACATATACGTGTACATAAAAAAAGAAGACACTTGTTGTAGGATATAAACCATATTTAGCTGAAATTAAACATCTCCTGAAAGGCCTTTTATAGTAACGGCATTATTCCTGGTATGCAAGTGATACCAAATATATTATAATACAATTCCTGCCTCTCAAAGAATTTGACCTAATGAGGTCTATTCCATTGTTAAACTAGCAAATATAACCTCTGCAAAAATTAAAATTTGAGGCTATTGCTTACATATTAAAAATTATAAGACAATCATTTTATTGAGAGATTTTCTTATCACTATGTAGAATTTAGGTTTTTAAGTAGTCATGATACTGCTTATAGATTTATAGCATAATCCTATAATAATAAGAGTCCCATGGGAGCTAAATAAGAAGGTTCAGATTTGTACTCTTCAAAATGATTCACTTGGACTTCCACTTCTGGCTTATGGCAGATTAGCTTGTATCAGACATAACCTTTCATGGAGGATATCGGAAAGCTAGATAAAACACAAAAGGCATCTGTTTGAAGGCTTTGGAAAGTTAACAAAGCAACAAGGATTTGAGGAGCCAAGATCTTGGACAGAAAAGTAGTGCAGAGATGTGAGCTTGGCATTCGGCGTTCTTCCTAGTAAGGCATTTATTACTTTGTAAGCATTGGCCAAGATGCTGAGCAGGATTGACGGCATTTTTATAGGACTAGAGGGATCAAAATTGGAGTTCAGGACCTGTGAAGGAGGAGGCCTTCAGTTAACATTCAGGCTTTCAGTTGAAACCCTTAATAGACCGGGTCTAAGAATAAGGGAATACCCGAAAGCAACTTATCTTCCCAAAGACTAAGGCACAGCTTCGCATCAGCTTAGTCTCAGACGGGATTAAGACGATCTCATTTTATCCTGCTTGTGTGCCAGAAGTGAACGTAACTATTTGTAGGAAAGTAGAGCCTCAGATTATCTCTACATTTTCTCATATGAATGACCAGCATTCAATAATTACCAGGCACACCCAAAACATAAGACCTTATGACTGAAAACCAAGAGGGCCCAAAACACACCTGACAATAGAAACAAGCCTACTGGGTGTAAGAAGCCATTTAGAGATTGAAAAGGCAAGCCACAGAGTGTGAGAGTGTAGTTCAGGTCATCTAACAGATGACTCACAGACAGATTGCATGAAGAACTACAGAGCAATAAGAAAAAGACAGACAAATGAATATAAAAATTGGCACAACGCTTGAATAGGCACTTTGCAAAAGAGAATATCCAGATAGTTAAAAAATATAGAAAGATGGTTTACCTCACTAGGGACGTGAGAAGTAAAGCCACAAAGAAATACCTGTAGATAACACGCCAGAGGGGCTAGAATTAAAGACTGACCGTACCAAGTGTTGGTAAGAATGAGGAACAACTCTAACTCCCACACAATGAAAATATTTCCCAGAGATGATTTCAAGCTACCAGCACGATGCCACTGAACCGGCGGCATTGGGAAGTGATGTTCACTATCCCGCTTTTATGTAGTATTTCTACCATAGAGATAACAGAGACATAAATAATATCAAGAATATAGGTAATATGTAATAATTTGGAAGTCATATGTTTTCAGGGTTTATTACTTTTGTTTGTAATGTCATTTATTTATTTACTTGTAAGTTTATATAACAACTTTTTTAAAAGATTTATTTTTTTTTATTTTTAGACAGAGGGGAAGGGAGAGAGGGAGAGAAGCATCAATGCGTGGTTACCTCTCATGTGCCCCTTACTGGGGACCTGACCCGCAACACAGGCATGTGCCTTGACTGGGAATCGAACCAGTGACGCTGTGGTTTGCAGGCAGGTGCTCAGTCCATTGAGCCACACCAGCCATGGATATATAAAACTTAATTTTTAATAATGGCTGTGTTTAACAAGCCACTGATAGAATTCCTAAAAATTTGACAGTTTGCTCACATGAGCAAGCTGGTCGCAGCATACCACTGGAATTTCAGGACCTGATTTCCTTTAGTTCAAGGTGGTATTGGGTTGGCCAAAAAGTCTGTTTACTCTTACCCATAAAGTAAAAGACACATTTTTCATTTTTACCAATAACTTTATTGACTTGGATATTTTGAATATGTCAGCCCTCTCCTGCCATTGGTTTCTGGTGGGTAAAGGCCAGGGGTGTTGTTAAAATCTTCCAATGCATGGGACAGGTACACAGCAAAAAAATTATTTGGCTGAAAAGTCAATAGTACAAGAAACTTCTCAAACCACTTTTGACACATTCGATCAGTCACAGCACCTCCTCCATACACTGCACAAGTTATTTCTGCTTCAGTTGCGTTCTTAACCTTTCTCAAAATAATAAAGCATAATATACGGAAAATGTTGCATATCTTTTCCCATCTTCAGTATTAAAATGGCTACACAAAAATTCACCAATTTTGATAACTTTTTAAAAATGCATGCTGATATGACAGCTGTCACAATACAGTCTAATAAAATTGTTTCAAATGAAGTTAAAGAGAACGAAGCACTGTTACAGCCATTGTACAGAAAAGACTAAACGAACTTTTTGGCCAACCCATAGATTGAGGTGACATAGCAGGCCTTTCTTCTACTTCTCACACATACATGTAAGATTAAAAATGAAATTTAAAAAACTATAGTTGAGTTAACAAACAAGAAAGGTCAATCTCCAGCTCCCTGAAATGAAAAAGAGATCAAAGTAGTGTGTGAACATTGAAGGTATACGAATATATTTCATGGGGGTAACCAAACCCTATTTACATCTAATTAAGATTTTACACCTCCAAGGAGCTAGGAGTTGAGGCCACAGGCTTTATGTATTGCAGAGAGCTAGAACTCGGCTCTTGACAGAATTATGAGAACCAGGAACTGGCACTTCATTGAAAAAACTACCCACCAAGCTGAGGATGCACCTTGGAAGCATGTGGGCTCTAGGTGGAAGCAAACAATCCTGAGAAGTTGAGGTCTTTCTCCTTTGTGGTGCTCAGGTACAGCCCCTGGATTCTTGTCCACTTAGGGTCATGTGGAAGCCCTGAACTGAGAAGCAAGTGAATTAATAAACGTTGATAGGCCTCTGCAGATACGATGAAAAAAATATACTACATGAAGATACCTTCACGACTCAGACACATTTGGAACTTTTGCAGACAATAACTCGTGTTGAAGATGAGTCACATGGAAAAATTACATACAAGGAAGTCCAGTGCCCTGAGAAACTGCACATGCAGGAGATGGAAGAATTATACATGATAGAATAATCTAAGAGAGGGTTTAAAATAAGCATGTTGATAGCATTCAAGGAGATACAGAAAAGAATATTATCCATAAGACAAGAGTAAGATGTGGGAAAACAGAAACAGGTAGATTTGAAAAAGAACTAAAGAGAAATTTCTAGAAACAAAAAATACAGTCTTTAAAATAAAAATCCAACAAATACAGTGACTCAGAGGGTGTGTAAATACGTTAGATACAGCTGAAGAGAAAATTAGTGAGTTGGAGATAGATCTGAGGAAATCTCCATAATATGGTACTTTGATTGGACTGTGTTAATATCAAAGTCTGATTTCTGAAGTTTGCATCAGATTTAAACTTTGCTTAAATTAAAAAACACTTTATTATGGCCTATTTCATAACTTACCTAGAAAAGCTATGAATACCTCTATTTTATAAATGATATTTTGGGTGATTGGATTTTTTGGATTTTTTAAACATTAATAGAGCAATACATAGAACAGCATGGTACTCAATAAATAAGTTATTTATTGAATGAGTGAATTAATGAAATGTTAAAATAAAATTGTACCTTATACTCTAGAAATGATTGATCTCAGAAATGAGCAGAGGCTATTAGGACTCATACCTGATACTTACTCCTATTTTTTATTTTAATCTATTGCTTTTTATTTTAGAGGTAAACCCAGTAATCTAAGGAAAATATCATTATTAACATCCATCTGCTCCAGAAATCTTGGCTTATCCTTAGAATAACTAAAGATATATAAATGAATTAGGGTTTTTACCTCTGTGGTTCTGGGTACAGAATTGAACAAAGGTTGTGTTGTGCCAACCATACATTTGATGATAGTTTGCACATTCTAGACTTGTCAGTATTAAGAATGCAGTGAGATTTTTAAACGTAGGCTATATTGCTTTGTGTTTATAAGGTTCGTTAGCAGTGACTACAAAGGACATTATTAAATACCAGTTAGGAACTGTTATCAACAACTGAATTCCTCCTATTGTGCTTAAAATAAAACAAAACAAAAGGTGAGGAACTCAACATAACACTTTCAACAATAATTTAAAATTATTCTTAAATTCTGAAAACTTTAATTCTTATGCAAATAGAATCCACTTTTTCATTTCAAAAGCAGCATATTGGGTGGGTTTTTGTCAGTGTTAAAGTGATTATTTGATTTTTCTCACCCTGTATTTTCATTGAGCAGGTGCGGACATTCTACATGAGTGTATTGAATGAAGAGGAGAGGAGGCGCTTGTGTGAAAACATTGCTGGCCACCTGAAAGATGCACAGCTCTTCATCCAGAGGAAAGCGGTGAGTGATGCTATGGAAGCTGAAGGGTGACATCTGCTGGCTGGAGAAGAGAGTGCAGCTGTATGAGAGAACCCTTAAAACGGAAGTGTCGTTTCTCTTTGACTCGAGCTAATGAGTACACTTAAAAAAATTTGAACTAAGCTCCAATCAACCTTTGATTATTTTTTCCCCAATAGATATGGTATATCCATTGATCCTTAGCTCTTTGTCCAATGTGTAATTATTTAGTTGAGTTCAGGGGGAATTCTCTTCTCTGCTGTTTCATTTGACCGTGGCTAAGTTCTGTACAAGAGAATAATATCCAATATCAAGATGTGGATCCTGTCACAATTTTGCTTTGAATTTGGATGATGAAAAATTCAGATTACATTTCTGTGCTTTTAAACCTGCCTATCCACTTAATGTTGTGACCCTGACCCTCTTTCAGAAGCATCTGGCAACTTGCATGTTTTCAGGGGTGAGAACTGAGCTGCTTCCAAAAGTCAGGCTGAACTGTTGAGCTAGGGTGCCATGCCTTTCTGGTGGCAACTCATGGTACTGCGTGAAGTCTCACTTGTGGTTGCCTGGCCTGCCACGGGGGCAGGCTTCTAGTAAATTTCGGAAACTGCACTATTTTCTTGTCTCCTAGTCGCTGCTTCTGTGTTCACAGGGGCAGCTGGGCTAACAGCTGTCCAGGATGTGTTTGAAGGCCTACAGACAAGTACCAACAGGCACTTTCTTTGTAGGCAAAGTTCTCTGTCTATAACTACCTTTTTTGAGTGTGCGTTTGTAAAAATATCCCTTTAAACCTTTGTGGCACTGTTTACTTACTGGTGTCTCAAGCAGAGACGTTGACAGTTGCTCTGTGAGATAACTGGGGCAGGTTTTCGCTTATCTTACTGATGAGAGTAGAATGATTAAGACGGCTTGTAAGGAGTGGACTCTTGGCATACTTCTCACAAATGCGGAAGCTGTAAGGCTACATATCTGTTTGTGATGGCCCACCTCTTCCTGTTCTCTGCTTGGGCCCAGCCCATGATTGGGAATCCCTGCTTGAAGTATGTGGAATTGCCCAGTGAGTGGCAATGACTTTGTATACTTTAAATTCAGACAGTGTCTGCGCCTGTTTCTTAATACAAATCACTATAATTTGAGTTACTCTGAGGTCAGCTCCTTACATGCAGTCAGTGAAGTTTGCCTCATATGCATTTTTCTCACAATAGCCTGTGAGGTAGGTGACATTGTCTTACTCATCTTATGGGGGATGGACATGCTCAGAAGGTTGCTCAGTGTGTATTAGTTTTCACTGGATCCCCAGTCTTACTGGTTCCACTTCCTGAGGAAGCACCTTTCCTCCCCTGGAGTAACTACTCTGTTTCATGGTAGGGACTGAGGTGACGTTTACATTTATTTTCAGGTCAAGAACTTCAGTGATGTCCACCCTGAGTATGGGGCTCGCATCCAGGCACTTCTGGACAAGTACAACGCCGAGAAACCTAAGGTGAGCCCAGCGCAGCCTGGCTGAGGCCAGGTGCGTGTGTCCTGGGTTAGACTAGGCGTAGTTGGGTTTCCTCTTGGTTTCCTTTCTCCTCGCGGACAACTATTAGACTTCTTAAGTAGCTGTTCAGAAACTCATTTGAGATATAAAGAACTCACCTGTAAAACACATACTCTTCGTTTTAGTCCTGGAAAATATTAGATAGTTTAAGGTGAATGAGTTCTGAATTGTTACTGTTTTCATTGGAGCACAAATTAAAGGTAAGGTAAACACCAGGTTGCTGCCTCTGGGTGAGTTCGTTAATCTGCTGGTCTTGTTCTTTTAAAGCAGAACGTGATCCACACCTTTGTGCGGCATGGATCTCACTTGGCTGCAAGGGAGAAAGCTAACCTGTGAGGGTCGGGGCCCTGGTCGGGTGCCAAGCTGTTCTCCGTGAAGCAAAGCATGGTATTCACACACGTAACCACTCACCGCTGGATAGAAGAGTCTCCTGTGCTAGATGTGCAAATGCAAGTCTTTAAAATGGTAATCCAGGTTTCTATAACAATAGTGTAATAATGGCTTTTAATGCTCTATCCCTAGGGGAAATTAAGATTAGGGCTTAACCATCATTTAAAAGGAACAGGTATTTGCTTTTGACAGTTGGTTGGATTATTCACTTACAATAACTAGAATGAAAGTTTCTGGCAGCAATATAATTTTATTTGATAAGGAAAAATCTTAGTGAAATTAACATGTTTACATATCGTCTCATAGCCTATTATATAAAAATATGGTTGTAATTATACCTGAAGAAAAGATAAAGATAAAGATAATCCACTCAGAAATTTAATTTTTCTAAGTTCCTTATAGGAAAAACACATTGAATGCCTTAATGTCTTTTGAAAATAACTTCAATACCACCATGGTTTAATGGTTATTTCTTCTTATAATGGATCAGATAAAAAAAACCAACAACAAGAAGTTAAAATTACATGTATGCTAATACAACATTGGTTTTACAATAGAATGATTTGTAATTATTACATTTTTACAATAAAGTAATCTTTACATAAGAATAGAAAAATGGCATTTGATTTTTTGCGGCTCCATATATAACTTGGAAGGTCCCACCAGGCTGAATCTGCATACATCTGTTATCAGATGCTTACCACTAAAATTGAAAATACCAATATCATGAGGATACTATGTTATTTGTTTTGTTTAAATTAGTAGCCGACACTGGGGACCAGAACTTTATTTTTTATTTATTTTGTATATCTTATTGATTATGCTATTATAGTTGTCTCATTTTTTTCTCCCCCTTATCCCCTCCACCCTGTACCCCATCCCATCATCCCCATGTCAACATTTTCCTGCCATCACTTTCCCCAACCGCACCTATTGCCACCTCCCACCCTCAATCCTTCCTGCATTTGGCTTTGTTGATGAGTCCTTTATGCAGGTTCCTTGATGACCCTTCCCCTCCTTTTCTCCTGTTATCCCCCCCCCCTCCTCCCTCTGGTTACTGTCAGTTTGTTTTTTATTTCAATGTTGCTGGTTATATTTTGCTTGCTTCTTTATTTTATTGATTAGGTTCCACTTATAGGTGAGATCATATGGTATCTGTCTTTCACCACCTGGCTTATTTCATTTAGCATAATGCTCTCCAGTTCCATCCATGCTGTTGTGAACAACATGTAGCTCTTTCTTTCTTCTGCTGCATAGTATTCCATTGTGTAAATGTACCATAATCTTTTGATCCACTCGTTTACTGTTGGGCACTTCGGTTGCTTCCAATTCTTGGCTATTGTAAATTGTGCTGCTGTGAACATTGGAGTGCATAAGTTCTTTTGAATTGGTGTTTCAGGATTCTTAGGGTATAATCCCAGCAGTGGAGTTGCGGGGTCAAAAGGCAGTTCCAATTTTAGTTTCCTGAGGAAATTCCAAACTGTTTTCCACAGCGGCTGCACCAGTCTGCATTCCCACCAGCAGGGCACTAGGTTTCCTCTTCTCCACAACCTCTCCAGCACTTGTCGTTTGTTGATTTATTAATGATGACCATTCGGCTGGTGTGAAGCGGTATCTCATTGTGGTTTTAATTTGCGTCTCTCTATGGCTAGTGATGCTCAGCATCCTTTCATGTGTCTCTGGGCCCTGTGTATGTCCTCCTTGGACAAGTGTCTGTTCAGGTCCTTCGCCCATTTTTTAATTGGGTTGTTTGTCTTCCTGGAGCAGAGTTGGGTGAGTTAGGGTTAGAGTTAGGGTTAGATAATGGGACCCATGGTAATGGCTAGCCAGTAATGATGGCAAAAGTGCAAGAATGTAAGAAAGGGCAACCTACCGTTTTTCCTTCCTCAGGATTTTGGGATTGTAATTGCGCAGGTATGTTTCCAGCCTTTATGCCTGTTATGTTCACCAGTGTTGGCCAAGGTAGGTCTTATGACTAAACCAAAGTCAAAGGGTGAGGAAACGTACTCTACCCTGGAGCTGAGTGTGTGTGTGTGTGTCTGTGTGTGTGTGTGTGTGTGAGAGAGACAGAGAGAGAGAAAAAGAGAGAGAATATATCTGAACAACTTAGCATAGACTTCCCCTCCTGTCCATTCTTCAGCACTATTAGAAACTTCACTGGCCATCACCCTCGTCATGTCATTACTTCCCTTCTCTCTCTGTTTAGGTTTTATAGTGTAAAGTCATAATCACTTCAGATCCCAGCCTTGGTGGAATATGCCTCCGCTTTAGCTCCTGCAGTAACGTAACTGCAGCTAGAGCAAAACGCAGCCCTGCCGACTGGACTTTTACAAATTTGACCACAAACCTCAAATG